>OOIL02004368.1:1276660-1339184 GCA_900332095.2 Cuscuta campestris | reverse complement strand
TTTTTTAATTTAAAGTACATAAAAAAATGTAAATAAAAATAATAATGACTTCGACAGTAAGGATTGTTACTCTCATCAAGTTTTTTTTCTAAAAATGAGTACATCTATTTTTATGAAAAAAGAAAAGTAAATTAATTTTTAATTAAAAAAGTAAAAAATGACAAAAATAGAGACTTGCCACTGCACAACACTTCACTCCACACCTTTGCCACACGCTGACTAGACTGTTTTTTATTGGCTATAGCATCCATGTCGGCGTGTGGCATTCCATTTTTGCCTCCCTGTTGCTCATGCTCTAAGAGGTGACACGCCTAAAAAATGACTTGCAAATAAGGGTGGAGGCTGATGTGGCATGGCATGGCAAGGCTTTGCCTTGCCGCTGCCAATGCTCTTATACCCATGAGCCATGAAACATGCATAACATGAAAAACAAAGTTTAAGGTCCCGTTTGGTACATGAAATTCAAACTATGAAATTGGAATTGGAGACTTTAATTCCAATTCCGTTGTTTGATAGCACAAAAATTATGTGGATTTGAAATTGATATTGCAAAAAATGAATTGAAATTGACAGAATTCAATTCTATGGAATTGAATCTCATGGAATTTCAATTCCAATTCCACCAATTCCTTATACCAAACAGACCCTAAGGGTATTCCAATGGGAGTCTCGAGAGAGTCTGAAGGAGTGTCTTAAATTTTCTTCTCAGACTTTATCATTCGGGTGCAGAGAATATAAAGAAAATCCGAAAAGGAATCTTTGAATACTCACTCTCAAGATTCTCAACTCAATCCATCCAATAAAAATCAGACGCGTGTAATCAATAATAATTATTTTTTAAAAATTAAAAAGTAGTTTCAATTATTTTGTACGGAGTAATAAAAAAACCAATCCTCTCCAATTGGGAACACTCAAATGTCAATTATGTCTACTTATATAATTTTACTTTGTTATGCTTTTATTTATTTTTATAAAATTTTTATTTTATGCAATTTTATATTTAAATATTTTTATGTTTGGCATTGTCTTAAGGACCAACCAAAATGGAGCGATTATACATTTCAATTATGTCTACTTATGTATTTTTAATTTGTCGTGCATTTAATTTTATTTTATGCAATTTATATTTTATGTGTGTCTACTTAAATGATTTTATGCACTCATTTTATTTTATGTATTTTATGTGTGTTAATTTTATATAATTTTCTCTAATTTTATGTTGATGATTTTTTAATGATTAATTATATATTTATGGTAATAAACAAATTTGGTAGAAAATTTAATGCACTGTATAATACAATTATATAGTCACTCCGTCCCATAAACTTCTTCTCCTTCTTTTTCTTTGTTCCTTAAAGTTCTTCCCCTTTCTATTAAAATCCAATTTTTACCCTTATTAATTCTCACCCTACCTATCACATCATACTTTTTATTTAACTAATAATCTATTCATTACATCAAGAGTATTTTTGAAAAGTCAACACAGCAGGATGTATTAGATAACTGATTAAATAGGAATAAAAGTTAGTAGAGTACTGATGTGGTAAGGTCTAAAAGCAAGATGTATTAGATAACTGATTAAATAGAAATAAAAGTTAATAGAATACTGATGTGACAAAGTCTGAAAGTGCATGAAGATTGAAGTAGTTTTTTTGAAAGTTTGAAAAAGTGCCTGAAATATCAAAATAATAACTTGGCAGAATTAGAAAGAGTTTCAAAACTTCTTGCATCGAGGACTAAGGATAGGACTATAGGAGTGACAAGATGTGGACTGCATGAAAAACGCGCACTCAAATTTAGTTTAGTTTAGTTTAGTTTTCTCTAAAATTTTTGTGATTACTATGTTCAATCAACTAACTTCTGTCCACTTAAAACACTAGTTCGAATGCTAACTAGTTGCAAAAATGACAGATTAATGTGAAATCCGCGATAGATTTGGCTGATTATCAAGCAAATATGAACTGAGTTACATTGCCAGAAACCGTGACGAGACTCCGTTAATAAACGGCACTCTCGTTGTGCTCCAACCTGAGAGTGTGCTCGGAATTGCACTTGGAGCAACATAAGGGGATATCGGAACGAAGAGCTAAACTTGGTGCACACCGGATTTGACACCAAAGAATGATTTCACAAACAACTTTTGTCGCTGGCAAACAGTTATCTGTGAAATCTTTTTTAGCGGCAATCTTTTGTGCACCAAGAATGATTCTCAAACAAACCATTTCAGTTCTTGGAACAATACCTAAACCTAGAGGCCTACTTTACTCCTCAACTCTTTGTACCATGACATTTAGAAATAAAACATTGATATCATTACCAATTGAACTCTTGGGAATGAGTGGCTATGGAGGGGATGAAAAAAACATTATAGTGTTAATAAAATTCCTATCATGTGGATCCCTCTTGTATTTCTTCTTCTGCAATAAATTCTACTTTAAGCAACCACTACCACCCCCCCATCATTACCACTACCACCAAATCTCAGCTTATAAGAATCAACTCCTCCTAAACTACAACCAAATAAGGAGCAAAACATATGGCTATAATACCCCCACCCATGGCTTCCCCTTACTCCATTTTTTTCTATGCACTTGTTCTTTTGCCATCCACCGTTACAGCTGAAGAACGATCGCCACATGGCGTCGCTAATGCTATCCCGATTGCAATCTCACCCGAGGCATATGCATTTTTCCACCCCGACACTCAACGCAGCCACAATAGTACTACTGCTAGAGAAGGATTATGTAATAAAAATAGGTCAGAGTCAGAATGCTCACCGGTTCCCGCGGCTTCTTATGTTCAGTCGAGTCTTGATCACGGAAGCAGGAGTGTGAACAGTGGAGGAAGATATATGGTCGGAGCCGGAGCCTGGGTTCTGATCGGCTTGGCATTTGCCGCACTCTTGGCACTCAGCGGCGTTCTCTTTGTGATGGTCAAACGGGTGCACAGTTTGAACAAGGAAAATGATGCTGCAATGGTAAAGGCAAAGGCAAAGCCAGAAGTTTGAGAGCACACCTTGATTCCGGTTCTAGCTGCCTTCTCTGTTGAAACTAGATAGGACACATGCTTCTAGTTGATGGCAATCTTTGGTCTGTCACACAACCTGAAACATAAACAGAAAATAATAGAATTTGGTGTGTGTGTGTGTGTATCAGTAAACTTCTCTTATGAGCATGGTTGAAATGTCCTCGTCCTTAACAAAAGCCAAACAGACTTTATCTTGCCAAAGTCTTGGAATTAAAGCCTGGAAATGTATGATATCATCAACAATGTTAAGTTTGTTTGGCTTTCTTGTTGAAGAAATGTAAGGCATTTCTCGGTGAAGAAAGTTTGATTGGAATAAATGTTAAGGCCGTTCAGTAAAAGTATTTCGATGTGAAAATAGAATTAAAGCCAAATGAAAGCCTATTCATACGGCTCACAGATCTCGGTGAGCAAGTAAATAGAATCCTAATGTATTAAATTATTCGTATTAAGAAACTTAACTAAAACCAATTACCAATACGAATATGAAATTATCACCAATATTGATAATAGGAAGCTAATACTCATACTAGCATTGTAAAGCCTCCTAACCCGACTTGGTTCGAGGAGCCCTATATCAGCTTCCCCTCCCCCATTGACTCAAAGTACAACTTCCCCTCTTATTCACTTCCATGCAGAGAAGGAAATTTTTAGAACAAAGTTCAACTTTTAAGTTTCAACAACAGCTTCAAATATCAACACAAAAAAAGAGTTGAGTTTCTTAAGAGCATGAATCCAAATTAATGATAACAAGACAAGTAACCTAACGATTGGCTGTACTGTTGCAGCAAAACAAAGGCTGGTTTCCTTGCAGTCACGATAGAACAACAAAAGGCTAAATCTCAAGGAAGCCATTGGTGAGAGTAATAAGTTTGTAGAACAGCTCAAGCACTGCACAATGACTTCTACCATCCACGTGAGCTAACAGACTTGATGACAGATCCCATAACCTGATCCACTGCTTTATTCCACAGGTGTGCAACCTCAACACGGGGCTCCTTCACAGAAATAGGTTTTTGTCTCTGTACAACAAAACATAAAATCTCAAGCATGCTGGAAAAAATATGAGTTATTTTAACATTTCACATATGATTTTGAACTTCTAGTTTGATTTCTGCTACTCATGCTTCAATTGTGTTCAAGAACTGTATGTATTAGAAAAAAAGGCAGCCCAGTGCACAAAGAGTCTAAACTCAGCTAGAGTCCAGGGAAGGCCCCAATCAAAAGGGTACGAAGGTGTGATGTAGGCAAGTCTTACCTTGCATTTCCGTTTTTGCAAGAGACAGCTATATGAGTGGGATGCTCTCACAACTACCAAAGTTTATGTCAGCCAAAAAGATTTCTTTGGCAGGGGGATGTGTGTTCATAGTTCTTAGCTCACACATTAACAACATATTCAAAAAGTGTTGTAATAATCTAACAGAATTGTACACAATATAAGCAAGGTCAGAGTCAGGCACATTTTGAGTTATTTAACAAAGAAAATCTCACCAACTTTGTCAACTATAAACATCTTTATGTGTATTTTTACAAAAAGAGTAAGACTATCAATTAATTTAAACAATAAACACATACAACATTTTGCGAATGACTAATTCATACATTCACATCAGTAACACAAGAATTAACTTGTATCTAAAAAAAGGCATTCTAATTTGCAATATCATAATATCATATTGCTTATTCAAACTGCTGCACGCCTGCACCTCAAACAATTAACATGCAAGCATAAATCCTTTGTGTGTATGTGTGGGCGCGTGGGTTGGGAGGAGTCTATTTGAAAAAAAAAACTTAAGGCATGAATACAAAATCAATTGCAAGGGTCAAGACTCAATAGCCTCCCTATAGTGCCACCCTCGGGGTTCTGACAATTTTGGTATGGTATTAAATGATGAGAAGATATGTTTTAAATATGGAGTGTTAACTGCTAAATTCATAAAGATTCAACCAAGAAGTAGAGTTTTTCGTAGTTTTATCCTGACAACAAAGGTATAACAAACAATAATAATTAATAATGAAAACTTTCCATGTACGGATAGTCAGATAACCCTTCCCAGTGCCTCTTTGACAAGAAATCACCTTTTTAAAAGACTTTTTGAAAAACCTCAAGTGCGAAGCTTCTTATTGAAAAAGATGTTTTCCTCTTGTGAGGTTTCAAAAGCCTCTCGCCTTGGAGATTTGTGCAATTGATGCTATTTGAAATAGGAAAGCTCTAAATCATGACGGGAAAAGAAGGCATTGGGTAATATAATAAGCATGCCAAACTACTTCTGAGATATTCACTTATTTAACCAACTCTATGACAAATACAACAGAGTACATGTGTTTGCAGAGCAAGCCCTTTGACTTCCCCGTAATCTCAATGAATACAACTCATTTTTCTCAATATTTATTTGATCATTTGAGATGAAGGACTAGTAGAACAAAATAATAGACATGTACACAACCAGCACTGAGTAGATTACGCCTATATTAGGAGTCTGGATACAGCCTGAGTCTATAACTAATTTGATTTTCATGTCTAAATTATTTAGAGCACTTATGTGCAGTGTATATTTTAAGTGTTGAATACTGTTGGGTGGAGATCTCTGATGATCTACACAGTCTCATTAGTCTGGTAGGTCTATAGAGCTGCACGGGAAGTAAAGCACTAAAGCATGTGGTTATGGATGGACTATTGCACAAGGTGGAATAATCATCTTTCTCATTCTTCACAAGTGTTATGTCTGGACTGTAGTATGTCACTATACTTGTTTTTAGACTTCTCTAGGTTAGTTGTCCTGTGGGTCTGTGGTGTGATTTCTTACAGAGCATGGACTTTTACCCAAGTCCTAAACACTAGTGATAAACAGGCTACATATCTAGACCACTCAAGAATAGGCATAGCTAACTAAATTAACTAAAGGCACTACATGGCTAGATATTAGTGAGCCTGTTGATTCTATGGTCTACATTTCCACTACAAGCAGGTTAGAACTTCAAGTGTGCTGGTAAAACTGAACTAATTGAAAGGAACTACTCATATATTTTATTGAGTATAAGGCGAGCTATAGTAAAGGGCCAGTATATGGAGTCATGACATTTTTACAATAATCTCACAATGCATTTGGGTAAAGGCATACATGATGAGTTCACCTGGAAGGCAGCCCAAAGAATGGCACTGCTAGTAAATGTTTTTGTATCAGCCTACAAGATTATGCGTAAATAATCTCAATGTTTTAGGCAGATCTAGATACAAAATACAATCGGTGAAGCTTTTCAATTACATGCTTGCTTTTCTAGAGATGTTCTCCAGTAAAAATGTCCTGTAATTATATTCAAGTAACATGTCCAACATAGAAATTTGAGAAGATACAACTCAACTTTCAAGGGGAAAAAGAAATCAAGACTTCGAATTCTATCTAAGCAAAAGAGAACACGGATTCAAACGTAGAGTTAGAGAATCGATAATCTGAGAGAGAGAGTTTTTGAAAATTTCACCTGAGAATGAGGAAAAAGTTGAGATTGAGTGTCGTAGATGGTCTTGTAAATACTCCGGCGTTGCTCAAATACCACCACCGCCGTGACTGCGCTCCCCAATGCAGCTCCGAGCAGACGCTCCTGCGTGTTATACATAGTATGTCAACACAAAAGAGACCGCAAACAGAACTGGACACCGGAAATGGTTGCGTCACCTGAGAAAGTATACTGATCATGACGGAGTCTGTGAACGGATCTTCGGTCACGAGCGAACAGTCCGAGAGAATCTCCGGCAACCTCTACGAATGAAGATCGAAACTGGCCGAGTTGGTGAATGTTTTGCCCAAGTCGCCGGGCTTAGACGAATCCGCTCCGTAATGGGCTTAATTTGGTTTACGAAACTGACCCAATTACTTGTGATTGGCTTGGTTTGGTCTTCATCATGTGGATTAAATGGATATGGGCCATTTGCCAAACAAATTTTAAAAAATACTCCATACTCCGTATTATTTATCTCATATGGAGTACTATTTTTTAGAAAGAAAAACTTAAGGCCCCGTTTGGTACACGGAATTCAAACTATAAAATTGAAATTGAACACTTCAATTCCAATTCTGGTGTTTGGTAACACAAAAATTATGTGGATTTGGAATTGATAATACAAAAAATGAGTTGGAATTGATGAATTCAATTCTATGGCATTGAATCTCATGGAATTTCAATTCTATTTCCATCACTTCCGTATACCAAACTGACCCTAAGTGTACCCCGTAACCCAAATGCCACCAATCAAAATCAATTCAGTCAGCGTGTGGCAAGTTAATGGAGTGACATTCCTTCCAATTGCAAGTCATTGCTTTTGTCAATTTTTATACTTTTTAAATATATTTTACGGAGTAATTATTAAAATTATTTTACTTATATTTTTTTCATAAAAATAGATGTACTCCTATTTTAAAAAAATCTTTTTTTATAAAAAACAACAAATTAAAAAAAAAGAGTGTCTTGTAGCTGTCATGCCAAGCATGGCAAAACCTCTTAACCACGCAGGCAAATGCATTAATTGGATGATGTGGCAGGGCGTGGCAAGAAATTGCCTCGGGCACTGCCGGTGCTCTTATAAACACACACTATTTGTGTTTCACATGGAAAATGGGTATTCATATGTGTGTCTGTAAGAAAGTGTAGTATACTTGAGGTACACCACATTATGAAACGCCTAGCAAGACAAATTTTTTTCTTTGTCTAAAAAACAAATTTTAAATTGAAAACATTAATGCCAAATTTTAAAGAGGTAACACTAATTTCTAAGACAATTTCTTTAATGCCAAATGTTGAGGAATAAAGTGATGTGTCCAAAAAGGTTTGGACCAATTTGAGCATATAGCCATGCAATGCACTTTTACCCAATGCTAAGCAATCCCAAAAAGCTCCGGTCCCGTCCGTTTAAGCCTCCGTCACGCCCCCGTCCCTCCCAACTTCTCGGCCCATCTCCCGCCCTACTTTCTGATTGTTTCCCCCCTTTTTAAAACTCTACGCCTTCTCTACCGGCTACATAACTTCTTCCTCCTGTATCCATCTCGATCCCTTGCATTTAAAGCTTAGCATTTCAGCCATGGCGGCGCTCCCGATCATCTCCCTTGCTCTCGTCCTTCTCTTCTCGGCCAATTTCGTTCGAAGCGATGCGGATTCGTCTGAATTTTGGCCGGTCGACTCAGTTTCACCGACTCCTGCTGTCGCTCTCCCTCCAGAGAGTATCTCCCCGTCGGCAGAAATCGCCGATGGTTCTATTCCTACTCCACCGCCAGATCTGGCTCCGCCGTCGCCGTACTCGGCGAACGCGGATCCTCTGTCCATCCCGTTTTCTCCGTCCATGTCCCCTGCTCCCGCGGCCGGCGCTCAGATCGCAAGCGATGCAACCAACGAGGGCGGCCAATCGTCGAGCGAAGGCGGAATGAGCGGCGGCAAGAAGGCCGGAATAGCGGCCGGAGTGATTTCCGGGGTATTTGTGGCAGGGTTGGCAGGGAAGATTTACAAAAAGCGACAGGACAATATCCGCCGGGCGCATTTCGGGTTCCGTTAAGCTCGGACTTGTGCAATCGATCATCATTCAATTCGCCGCCGGCCCGGCGCCGCCACCATATATGCGCGCATATCTTTGAAATTGAGACTCGCAACAATCTCATCTCCATAGATTCAGGCCATCCACATACCCGAAGAGGTGATGATGAAGCAATTATTTTCGAATTCGTATTTTTCTATTTTTTCAAGTTTATAAAGATTTTACTCCCTAGTTTTTAATTCGTAGTGTTCATGTATTCTTATTATTAATGAGTGCATATCTTATGGAGAGTGTAAAGAATGATAATTTAATTTCATAAAAATGAGATTAATATTTTAACATGATTAAATCAAATTTCGAACGGCAGAGATGAAAAATGATATTGTAGATATATAGGGCATACACATACGGACAGAATTCATTATGCAAAAAAGCTAGAAATTCACCAAATTTGAGAATAATAATTTGGTAGAAGTATTTTATAGAACAATAATTATTTATCTGTCACATATAATAATTATTGTTGTGTCTGTCAAACACTTGTTTGCAAGCTTCGGATGTTTCTATTCTAGCATAACTCTTCACAATGAGAATATCTAGACAAGTTTAGATGCGACATATGAGAAAGATAAAAAGGATTATGTAGTTCAGCAAAAAAATTGGAGTATGTAGCCCGTAGGGTAGCTTAGTTTGTTCCAGAAAGTATAGACTTGCAACAAGGTACAAGATCAAAATCTCAAGTAATAATTTTGCAAAGCTCATTAGCAAACAAAGCCAAATTCCAAATAAACAACTTTATAGTTACACCAAGTTTGACACCATGTTTCATAGACATACATAAGCAATCATTATCCGAGTCATACCAACAATCATTATATATATGCGCTCTGAAAGACATGATATCAAATTTTGATACTCCCTCCGTTCGGGATTAATCTTCTCATTTGGACTTTTTCTCATTTTTTTGGAGTGTTGACTTTGGAAGTAAAATGTCTAATATACCTTTTATTTCTTTCCTGTTTTACAACACCAACCCTGGCCTCCCCTCCCCTGATCTCTGCCAGGGCTAGCACCCACCACCGCCATCATCCCCGGCTCCATCGTCGCCGTCAGCTCCGCCGGAATTAACCGTCCAACCACCGTTGTCACCTCTACCACAATTGACCCAACCCCACCACAATCGCCCCTCAGCCCCAATGTAACCACTTACCATCAGTCACACTATCATCCCTAGCCGCCACCTCCTCTGGGAGAAAGAGAAAAGGGGAAGAAAAACGAAGGGAAGAAGATCTAGTACAAATCTACACTAGATCTGAGAGAGAGGGAAGAGAAGAATTTCGGGATGAGAAGAAGAAGAAGAAGAAAAAGAAGAAAAATAAAAAGAGGTATGAAGAGATCTGGAGAGAATGGGGGGAGGGGGGGATGAAGAAAAAAGAAGATAAAGAGGAGGAAGGAGAGGAGAACGGATGGAATTAGAAAAAGGGGGGATGAGGGAGAGAGATAAGAGTTTGTGGTGAGATAAGAGTTTGTGGTGAGGAAACACGGGAGTAGAGAGAAAGGGGGGAGGGGAGAGATAATGTGAAAATATTAAGTGAAGGTATTTTTGGTGGTTAGTGTATAAAAAATTGAAATGAGAAGATTATTTTCGGACGGAGGAGAAATGGAAAGATTTTTTCCGGACGGAGGGAGTATTAAAAATAGATTTACCCATTGGGAAAAAATTGCATATGCTGAGTGCCAAATGAGTGAAACTATGGCACCTTTTATTCAAGTACATGGTCACTTTTAGCAGTTCACTTTGATACACATGATGTGGTAGTTATTAGTATGCATACATACATACATATACATGAATAGAAGTTTTATTGGTACATGAATAGCAGAGAAGTAACAATACTCGTAACGAACAATTTCAAAAGGATGAACCATATCCCCAGGGTCCTGTGTATTATACCGATATTGATGGGTATAAGGTGGGACGAAGGTATAGAGTAGAGTACACCGTACTAATCTTCTGCTGGAGGGTCCACCCAGCGCCCATGTTCTTTAATTAGGTTGATCAACGCATCTGTGGCTTCCTCCATTGCAATTCCCCGCTTTACAACACTCTGTAAACAGACACTCCCCTTTAGCATTTTTTCACCTCGTAGTAATAAACTCACCCCATCTCAGTATTTTTGGAAGATAGGGTAATTGCAAGATAGAGTGTTGCTATGCCCAGTCCCTTTTTGGCTAAATCCACTAAATTGACAAATTCACCCTTAAATGTACAAAAGAGAGAATTTAAATAGGGACATGCAAACCAATTTTTAAGGGCAAAGTTGTACATTTAACATAAAAGGAGTGGATTTAGCCAAAATGGAAGTGGGTATATCAGCACCTTGCAAGATTGATGTAAACAAAAAAGGTAAAAGTTGGGATGAGAGCTTCTTCTCTTCAACTTATTCTTATTACTTACTCCACTATTTATTCTTATTGGAATCAGATCAGATCAGAAACAACTTTAAATATAACTACAATCGGGTCAGACCAAATCAGAACTTATTTAATTCGGATCACAACTAATCTGATCAAGTGAAGAGAAC
Source organism: Cuscuta campestris (assembly GCA_900332095.2). Lineage (NCBI taxonomy): Eukaryota > Viridiplantae > Streptophyta > Magnoliopsida > Solanales > Convolvulaceae > Cuscuta > Cuscuta campestris. Next base: position 1,328,054 of record OOIL02004368.1, on the reverse strand, counting down.
AAGCCCTAACTGTGAAGTAGTTCGCACAAACATTACCGAAGATGGTATGTAACAAAAATAGTGGGACGGGAAGAGTGTGTATATCGGTGAGTGAGTTTAGAGTCTAGGGAATGAGGGTACCTTTCCAACATAGAGATCTATCTTCCCAGGAGCACCACCAACGTACCCAAAGTCTGCATCAGCCATCTCCCCAGGTCCATTCACAATGCAGCCCATGATAGCAATCTGAATAGGCAGAGAGAAGAAGTTAAGTAGTTTGTTGCTGTACATCTTCAAGATGAAGTCCTAAAAGAGGTCATTTGATTGGCAATGGTTGAATAAATGGAAATCCTTTAATATTAAAAAAAACCATATAAGTCGAATAACTAAGTGAAGAATTTTTTTTATCCAGCAGAATAAGGTGAACATAATGAGCTCAAAACGATTGAGTTCCATCACAGTTTTGGTACTTACTGAAACACCAGGCAAGTGTGACGTCTTCTCCCGTATTTCTGCACTTATCTCTTGAAGGTCAAATAGAGTTCTGCCACATGATGGGCATGAGACATACTCCTGACGAAAGGAAAATTTATATAATTTATGTATCCGTTTCAAATGAAAAAAATGAAATTGCTAAACTAAATTATGCACGCAGTTTTTTCTTTACTGTCTTTGTATTCCTCATTCTGCATCCTTGTAGAAGATTGAAAGATGTGTTTCTAAGAAAATCAAAATCATTATCAGGGGCTTCTAACAGCACACCGTCTCCAAGCCCATCTACCAATAAGGCACCAGCATTGGTCCCCGCACCAATTACTAAGTCGTCCCTGTGATTGAGATCGTGTACTAAGCTCACATGACTTCAGCATTTCTTGCACACAAACACAACTAATCTTGAACTATTCATACCTGTGAATGTTCTTGGGAAAATCAAGATGATGAATTACTGGAAAATCCAAGGAATTTTCTGAAAGATATTCAAACAGCCTGCAACAGGCACGAAACAACTGTCAGCTTGGGACACTCAGTATTGGCTCAGAAAGGAGTACTCGTCAAATCTCTTTTTAATTTATCTTATAAACCCCTGACTGCTTAATATATAACTCTTCAAGTTGGTCCACAACTTTTTATAGGACTCAAGAGTACCTCCTTGCAGCATGAACTCGGCTAACTGTTTCTTCAGTGCATGGTAGATTGTGAAGTATCAACGTAGCATCAGAGCTCTTGAGGAACTCCAATTCTTCTTGGGGTTCATCACCGCGTACCGACACAACCAATCGAGTGCCTAAAAGAAAAGTAACCCACGACACACGGTGACTACTGACATTTATAAAACAATAAAACATTATATGCTAAAGCACAAATAGAAAAGTTGCACCTTCTGCGAGAAGTTTGTGAGCACCACTGGATAATTCCTTGAGAGTAACCAAGACCATGGCATTAGGAAATGGCTTCGTTAATTGCTCTGATAAAGTAGTGATAACTCCCATACTAATGTCTATCAACCTCTTGAGAGCCAAACGCTAGCCATGGAAGGAGAGGAGCAAAAAAAATCAGCATCACAGCTCACGTCACATTATATTTAAAAATAAATAAAGGAAACGGCACTTACAGCATCTGTGTCGTGAACTGGTGGAAGCTCTCTTAATAAAATTGAGTCCACAGTTGCTAAATCCTAAATCAGCATTTGCCAAACCATACTCTCAATAATACAGAGTACATTCAACAGAAGTAATTACTCTGTGCTAAAGTATCATTACTAAATAAGATTATAAAAGAAATAGTTGGACCTTAATTGGCATGCCAACAACCAGTTTTGTTGCTAATGATTTGTATAGAAGTTCAGGTGCCTGCAAAAGAAAAACATCAAGGGAAGATTTCAGAAACTAATTCTAAAATATAAAAAAAAAGAAATGAGGAATATATACATTAAGTCCTTGATTGGTTTAGGATTGGTGAGGAGGCGAGGGGTGAAACTGGTTTTACTAATTTACTAAGAATTTGTGTTATATCATAAAATAATTATCTCCTTCATTAAATCATACTTCATATATTTCTTTAATAAATTCCCACTTTTGTTTCTACTCCAACCAACTAAAACTAATGTATGACTAAATTGATATAAAAACTACAAGTCCTCCCTTTCAATCTCCTCGAATATTCCCCCCCAGCCAAGCAAGGGGTAAAATGATGATATATTTGCTAAGTAACAGAACCGAACAAAGAGCGAAAACAAAATGCTAAATAAAACCTTCAACTGATCTAAGGAGACAGACATGAGGACAGAACCATCTCGATGCAAAACACCTCTATAATCCACCTCTTCACCCTGCAAAACTTGCACCTATGGGCTCAAAATAAAATAAAATAAGAGAACTCGGCTTTATAGTGATTCAAGTTAAAATGCGACCTCTTTTTGAACTGGCAACTGCCCTATTCGACGTTGAAAATCAAAATAACGGCGGTGCTTCTCTTCAAACAGTTCCTGGAATGGATACAAAATCAAAACTATAAAGGCCAATTTTCAATTGTTAAAGTTGATGATTCTAAGAAAATTTATGATGCAAATTAGTTCATGCAATCCTACCACTCCTTGCTGAAGTTGAGCTGCTCGCATACCGAGGTTTGCCAGCCGCCGACACGGATCAATCTCTTCTTCTGGAGGTTCAGTAAGGGAAACCCTGATCGTATCACCCAAACCATCCTGTATGGTAAAACAAGTTTCTTCATTCAACCACTTACTTAAGCCAAGCCATCCTCACATTTTTATGTACCAGTTTGCCGCTGGAAGTAGTTCATCCAATATGCACAAGAACATGCTAATTGCTAACTGCTGAGAATCCAGCATAAGTTGTTTACTGTGTTTGAGTCTAGTACAAAGTCTGATGCAAACATCCTTTACCACTTGAGTATGCTTTTGGGTGAACTAGGCCTAATTTAACAAGGTTTTATATTCTGATTCGGTAGTGGTTTGTGTAGTATCCACCCATGAGACAGTGTTAGGCAGCCCGAAGGGAGGTCAGTTTGGACCCATTTGTCCACCTCTTCAGTTGTGTAGATTGGAGCGAGGGTATGTGTTGAGTATTTCCACTGGTAGTCATATCAGTCAATAAGTGTGAGGTAAAGAACCTAACCTCTTTAGAATTATTTTGGATTGAATTAAAATTGACACAAATCAAGCCCAACTTAAAATTTTTCAAGTTAATTCAATAGCATAGGAACGGATGTTCATTCCATGAATTTCAATCAGGGAAATGAAGAAAAAAATACCAGCAGTAGTGTTCCGATACCAATAGCAGATTTCATCCGCCCATCTTCCCCCTCACCAGCTTCAGTGACACCCAGGTGTAATGGATAATCCCATCCTTGGATGTACATCTCAGCTACTAGAAGACGGTACGCTTCGACCATAACAACCGGGTTGCTAGCTTTCATTGAGAAGAGAAAATTATGAAAGTCCAACTTCCTACAAATTCTTGCAAACTCAAATGCAGATTCAACCTGTTCAACATGACAGTAAGATGCAGAATGTTGAATGCCATATATAGCTTAGCAAGTTTCTGCATTAGCTTGTGACTGTGTATATCTGCTGCTCACCATCCCCCTTGGCGAATCCCCATAATAACTCATGATGCGATCTGATAGGCTTCCATGGTTTGTACCAATACGCATTGCTCGCCCATATTTCTTGCATTTTTCAACCAATGGTGTAAACACCTACACCATATGGAGATGTATTAGATGGTACTGCAATTAGAGCTTTAAGGTATGTTTGGACCCTTTAAAACGTTAGGGAAAGTAAAAAAACAGCAGACTTAATTCCTAGTGTTTGGTTTTACCTAGGAAAATTCAAAGAAAAATGAAATGTGATTAATGCTCTTTGAAAAAAATTTACACATGCCTTAGATGTTTTAGTCTTTAACTCTTTATACAATACTACAATAGAAATAAAGAAATAGCACGAGTTCTAAGAAAAACCAGAAATAATTTTGTTTGTTTGAACCAATGTTTAATTTTCGCCTACACTTTCTTTCCTCCCAATTTCACCTCTATTTTCCTTCCTTTTTGTTTTCCTATATAAATTTCCAGATGGACCCTTAGAAACTGACTCAAAATTAGAGAGTAATAAATCTGAAATCGGACATTTTTTTCAACCGTTGAACACCTTTCACCAAGGTACAACTTTCTCTATATTATTAAATTTATTTATTTCATAAAAAAAATTAGCATAATTGTTTGGTACTCTTTTGAGAAGAAAAAAAAACATTAGATATAATGAAAAATAGATTCTTTAGTTCAAATACTCCTCTATTTTTGGACAAAAATAAGTTTGCGTTAATAAGTCTTCTTGTCACGACTATTTCTGAAAGGCCTAACCTCCTCAATATGCTCAAGTTCATTCTGATAATCTTCCTCTGTGTACTCTAGCTTCTCAAACTGGGCCCGTCTGTCAGCTGAAAAAAGTATTCATTAAGAAAATAACGACCACTGACCACTCAACGACTTCTATCAAAAACGAAACATGTGTATCACATGATGTAATGTACCAAAGTTTCCAGGGTTGACACGAATCTTATCAAAGCATTCCGAAACTCGAAGAGCAACAGAAGGAGCAAAATGAATGTCTGCCACCAAAGGAATATTATAACTGCACAGTGAAGAGTAACTGATAAGATACCCCACATTGTTCCTTTTACAAAAACATATTCACAATTCTTGCTAAGCTTAGAAATTAAAAACATACTTCTTTTGAACAAGAGAGTTTTTTATTTCAAAGCATGCATCGGCTTCTCTCTTGCCTTGCACTGTTATGCGGACAATGTCTGCTCCAGTATCAGCAATTTTCATTACCTGCATGTGCAAGGATTAACTAAAATTACTTCTCTCTTTCTCATTCAAACTCCTTCCCATAGTCAGCCTGGCGGAAAGAGACGGACATCTAATGAGTGTGTTAATATTCTGGCTGAAACAAAAATTACTGAAAAGAACCTGTTCGACAGTTCCAGAAACATCCTTAGTATCTGTGGTGGTCATAGTCTGGATTCTTATAGGATGTTCCCCACCAATTGCGACGTTCCCAACCATCACAGTTCCAGTTTTTCTCCGTATTGTTTTGTGTGTAAATTCACAATATTTTGTCCTAGGAACTACAAAAGAATGCATTACAGCGAGGTGATTAGGATAAGCATATACTCCCTTCGTTTCCAATTAAACTTCGGTGTCGGACTTCACAGACTTTAAGAAAAGTGTTGGAAAGTAAATTGTGAGTGGTTGAACTTTAATAAGAGAGAGAAAGACTATGAACTACATATTTCAATTCTTAAATACTCTGTAGGAAAAAGGAAAAGTGTAAAGTTCATGTTGGGACGGAGAGAGTATTTAGAAACCAATTTTCTGTCTACTAGACTACAACAATGCATAAACCTTTGAGGATTAAAAAATAACCATGAACCATTCAACAAGATGCAGTAATTTATACGGCCCCTAAGCCCTCAATCCATACAGGTCTGTTTTGAAGGAGGGATTTGGATGGCTTAGGACCTATTTCTCTGCACCATAAAAAAGTTGGTCCATTCGGAACTGTTAAAGATATGTTCTAATCTTTCTGGTTTGGTCTTATATTTCTCAAGGGTCTTTCATTTAGTCCAAATGTTCAAAAATAGGATGTTTTCTATTAAAAAAAATTAAGGCGATATTGAATTGTAAATTGGTAATGCAAATATGCAATCACATATGTTGTCAATCTGTCAACTTTTATAATATCTCAAACGTCTATGGCACCCAAAGGCCAAAGTCTTCCCCTCCAAAACCATCCAACCAAACACAACCTAACAAATTTGCTACAACCACATCTTGGTAAAAGATTTCTTTCTGCATACCTAGGCCAATACAAAGATCCAACCTCATACTTTTAAAGGAAATTACAATGAAATATGAGTAACCGAGAATACCTAGTAACGGACTCTCTGCTGATGCGGGCCGAAGGTCAACCATATCAGGGCCAGGATTGGAATTTCTGATCACAAGCGCCTTTGATCGGTGAAACTTAGCCCTCTGCAAGTCACTCACTCTGGAAAAACCAATACTTTTACCGAACACCAATCCATTTCCCCTGCCACTCAGTCCTGGAAATGAAACCGGGACAGCTCCAGTTGGCATTCTTACCTAAACTGTCAAATTTCACCATTATTATTAGCACCATGGAAAGAAGAAAGAAGAAAAAACTCCTCCGTCCAGAGTTTATTTTCTACTTCTACTATTTGGGCATCCGGAATTAATCGCCTACTTACCATATCAGTAAGCAAATTATTCTGAATGATAAAAAAACACTCTCATATGATATCTACTGAAGATCATATCAGCATAGTTATCAATTTAAAAAAACAAGCTAATTTAAACATTTAAAAAAAAAGACTAATTACTTCACCATCGTTCCCTAAAATGGTATTCTAAGACATGAAGCACGGAGGCGGCAAACCTGGAAGAAATCGCGAGCTGGAAGGCCACCGGTGCGGCGTTCGGAATACTGTTTCGTCGGTTCCGGCAGGGGGCGATATGCGCCGATACAAAAAGCAGGTGGGGGGTTTTTTCCTCCGGCGGGGACTGCGAGTGGGAAGCGCCACTCTAGACGGATGCGGTGGTGAGATAAAAGCTGGAAGGGATTTTGGGTAGAAGGTTGGTTAATGATCTGACGAGACTGGACTTTCTGTTTTTTCCATTTTAGACAAAAAGAAAACAAATACTCCTCCCTTCCCAAATAATTAAATATCCATTTTAGACTGGAAAACACATTTTACTATCTAAGGATCCTTAATTATTAATCAATAATTAAATAATTTAATATTTTTTGAATCAATTATTTTAAAAATTAAAATGAAATTTGAAAAATAAATAATTCATAGTAAAAACATTAAAAATCCATTAAAATTTAAAAAAGTACTTCACAAATACGGAGTACTTAACAATGCTTAATTTAAAAAAATTAATCATTTTACTCAAACATTTTTAAATTAAAAGTAAATAAAGTCTTTTTCATTATTTTTTTTAAATTAAAGTAAAAAAAACTTACTCTCTATTAAATCTATAAAAAAAAGTACTCCCGTGTCTATTTTTTTATAAATAAAATAGTACTAGCACCCCCACCAATATTTTATGCCCCTATCAACCTTTTCCTAACTAAAAAAAAAATTCAAAATATTTTACTCCCTCACATTCTAATTGAAAATTAGTTTTCTAAATCTATTTATATAAAATTTCTAAATTTAAAAGTTTTTATTTACATAGTTATAAATTATGCGTAGTAATATAATATTGAGATAAAATTTAACAGCATTTTTATCATTTCATAATGTCTTTCGAAAAAATAGTTTTTCATGGGCACTGCCCCAGACCCCGCTCATTTAGCGTTTAGTGGTGACTCTACACGCGCTACACACGGTCTTATCTTATACGGAGTATTACATGTTTACTGTTCATGATCAAAATTTATTCACTTTTGCTGACTATTCTGCTACTTACGGAGTGTTAATAACATGGTTATGTTACTTCTTATTTAGAAAAAGGTTCAGATGAAATTTTTTAGAATCATGCTACACTTACACCAAAAAATGTACCCCATTTTTACACCATAGTTATGCATAAACATTTTGATTGTTTACACCGACACAAGTATTGATGCGTTAACAAAATTTTACACGGACACAAATGTTGGTGCGTTAACAAAAATTAGTTTTACATCAACACAAAATATTGGTGCAAAACTGCGGGGTACGAATTGGGGTATAAATGTTGGGGTACACATAGCTTAATCCAATTTTGTAATATGTTACTCCGTAATTTTTATTATTTAATTTACATTGATTCATTATGCGTCATAAGGTTGAGAAAATATAAACGAATATTATAAATATCTCATAAATTTGACTAATTGAAATGAAATAGAACAAATTTTTGTCAGATTTGACCAAAATTGATACTCGTGTGAATAAATTTTTTTCATTTGACCGTTGATGAAATGAATGATTAACCATTTTACGCATATGCGATATTCTATATATGTCTAATTGTCTATATTCTGTAATATAGGTAATTTATTAAATTTATTGATCAATTTAGGGAAATGATATTTTCTGCCAATTTTTTATATTACCAATGCAAATTGCATTATTTACTCTCGCACATTTATACACCCTCCCTTAAAAAATTGGCTTCTCGTTTACTGAATAAAATTTTATAATTTTGTTGACATATTTTTATTGCTCATTTGATAAAATAATATAATCATGTCACCACTAATTTTATATTTTTTCTTTAGGGAAGTCTCTTAACCCTAAGTAATCCTTGCCTAATGTTTTTCTTTATACGTTGTGTAATTTATGTATGTGTGCCTCATTCGATGTTCTGCCCTCTATGTATTTTGAGGAATCCTGAACTTGTTATGTTGTGAACCTACCCCTGTGTTTTGACCCTAATGCATGTTGTAATTGGTGTGAATGTCATGCTTGTCCTAAGTGGCTTCACTGAGCTTGTTGTGATGTTTTACTACACTTGAGAAATCCTAAACTTGCTATGATGTGAACCTCCTCATGTATTCATAGTGTCAAATGTATTCATAGTGCGCAATGGGTAAGTCTAAACTGCAATGATGATTGGGTATAAGTAGAGTACACTTCAATGATGTACAGAGTAATTACAAGGTTCGGTATTCTGTAATTTCTGCTTACTAACCCATCTACGTCAAAAACACAATAGCAGTTGAGCAAAATTAAAAAAAGACCAGAATACATCATCAACCCTTTACAAAAAACAAAAACTAAAACACATTTTTAAGTTCACTCTTGAAGATCGAAGTCATCTTCATCTTCAAGAATGAACTCTGCCAAATTGTCTTCCTCCACTTCCACAACATGTGTAGCGTGGGTGGTATGCTGACCCAATAGTTCAAGTGTCTGTTGCAGTACACCCTCCTCTAGGTGTATAGCATTAGGAAGAGTTCCCTCTCTTGTGAGTCTATCCTTGGCCATATGAGGAACTTTATAATTGTTGCCTCCACCCACCTTTAATACCTCTTGCATGCAATGTTGGTAGCTCAGCCACACTTTATTTAGAGTGTGTGCTGATAAATTTGCATACGAGTCTTCAACTGCTGTGATGAGTTCTGCCACACTAGTAGGAGTTGATTGCTCTTTTAGAGACTGGATTGCCCTAAAAAATCCCAAGTCTAGGATGTTTAAATTAGGGGAATTAGGGGCTTGATTTGTTAAAGTAATGTTGAACCCATTCGAAGTAGCTACTGCCACAAACGCACAAAGTCACAGTCATTGCCCGGAATATGTGGTCTTGCATTGTCTTGTTGGACGATGATGTTTTTCCCTAGCAATGCTGGCCACTTTTCTTGGATGGTGGGTATGACTTTATGGATTAACATGTCTTTAAAGACTTGTTTGGTAACACTATGAATTGGTTTAATCTCCAACACCCCTGCAGTCATATTTTTGCTCTTTCTTTTGGCAGGCATAGTTTCTATAAATGGAAAGATTCCCACTTTTCCATCCCATAGTACCTGCCCTTCTTGGAAAAGAATGGGTCTTGCTACAACCCCGAAGAACATCACCTTAGTTATAAACCTCTTAGATTTACAGGTTCTATAAAGATCATCTTCCTCTAACCCCAAATAAACCCTCTGAGTTGTCTTGGACATGAAAAACCATTTTTCATCGATATGAACAACATTATAAAAGGTCTTAAATCTAGGGTTAGAGGGGATGCTTGAGGGTTCTAGTTGTTTGTAACAGAAAATAAGCCTCGCATGCTTGTTTGCATTGGTGTGACTTCTGAACAAACCTCTTTGAATCCAATGGTGTACCGTTGACTTAGGTACACCTAATGCTATGGCAAGAGATCTGATGTTTGTTCTTTGCCTTAATGGAATGTCACATATTGCATTAAGGTCTACATCAATTCTTTTCCTACCAAGATTACCTGCCATCTTGCTCTTGACATCAATGGCACACCTTTCTTCCAATTGAGTTCTTGCTTGTCTCCACAAAAAGCTTATTGTCCTTCTTGTAATGTTGAAATCAGATGCAATTTTACTTATAACACCCCTCTGTGCAGTAATCTTGCCCAGTGTATTAGGTTTTGCTACCAATAGGATTGCATCAATGATATTTTACCTTTCATTATTGCTCAATCTGTGTTTTCTTTTTTCTTTTGCCTGGGTTTCTTCACCACCATTTTCTGTTTGCAGGGACATGTGGTAGAAGAAAGATTGCAGTTTTTTAAGGAAGAAAAGAGAGAATAAGAAGAAAAGGAAAGAAAGGAAGAATTGGAAGAAGAAAAGGAAAGGAAGAATAAGAAGACTGGGCATGTGTTGCTATTTTTGGAAGGATTATTTATAGAGAATATGTGTAGCACCTTTTCCCTTCATGTTTTGATTTTTTTAATGTGTTTTAGTTGTTTTGGAGGGAAATATTCTTTCACTTTTGTAGATGTGAATCATGCGTATGGGGTGTATGTACATGAACATGTGTATGTAATAATTGAATTGGAAAAAAATCTAAACTTTTATACTTTGTCACTATTGAGCACTATGCACTTTATTCTTTTGATTTGTTTTCTAAAAAGTGACGCATGAAGGGCAAAATAGGAAACTCATCTCTTTTTCCACTTTTCATTAAAACTCATGTCAAGTCAAAACGAGAAGTTTCAACTTGGACGGAGGGAGTAGTACGCTATTTGAACATGGTCTATAGTGCGGAATTACTACCCACAAAAGAAAATGGGGTGATAGGACCTTGCACTATTTACTCTCGCACATTTATACTCCATTCGTTAAAAGACTATCTTTTCGTTCAATATCTACAGTGTCAAACTTTATTCACGTTGTTGTCTTACTTTTGTCTTCATTTGATAAAATAATATAGTCATGACACGTTTAATTGTGTAGATCTTTTAGACTAGTTTTTAAATATGTAAACTATCACAATCCACACTGATACATAATGAAGATGCACACCTATGTTGTAAAATTTGAGACACGACTTCTGGTGTACAACTAGCTTAATTAATTCCACTCTAAATAACATTGCTTCTTAGAGCAACTCCAACGGAAGGGATAAACGAGAGTCTATGGTATAATTATTATCATATTTACCATTTTTTGTGAAATACTTATTCTCCAAAGAGAGGCAAATGAGAAGGTATTATACCTTCTTTAATTTTGGTAGGGCATCTTACCTTCTTCTATTTGGGGAGGTATGTTTACTTTTGTCACTTTTTTCAAAATTTTGTCAATTCATTTATTTATTGTATTTTTTACTATTTTTGCTTGAATGTGTTATTGTGAAATTTTAATTTGTATCCTTGCAATTTGTAAAACTTAAGGAGTTAACGATAGTAAAAGAGGATAATTTCCTTTTTAATTTTATATTTTTTAAAGTTTTTTCAAGCACTCCATGTTTGTGCACGCACAAACATTGGAGGGGAGGGGGGAGGGGGAGAGTATTTAAATAAGTGGGTTGGGATGAAAGATGAGGTGCCCCTAAAAATTGTGAAAACTTGGCAACCATTTAGAATAATACAAAGGTTTGGGCTTCCAAGATCCTCATCAACAAATAGTCTCCAAATTTTCTCACTTCAAAAAACAAAACAAAAAAAATCTAAAAAAGACACTTCCAAGAGTTGTTTAATGAACAAATCTGGAATTATACATCTGTACACCAAACATCTGCTTCCTATATTGTACAGCAACATTATATTGCTTCTTCTTGTATGAGGTGCTGGATACTATGTTTCTGGATTTTCTATGTCTGGAAGCTGGTGGGTGTCAAGCACAACTTGAGGATTCTGTTGCTGGCGATTGAAGACATCGCGACTTCTTCTTCTTCTACTACTTCTCCACCTAGAAAACTCAACTACGATGGAGCTTCCGCTCATTGCAACGCCAAAGCCAGCAAATGTTGCCAGAAGAACCGACATAATCGCTTGTAGATGAACCTGCACAAGATGGGATTTATGATATAAGAGTTGGGGTTCACTCAACCGGATCACAAGAACACTACACCGAGAGATTATCTATATATAATCAATTAGCTACTCTTATACAAGATCTTATTAACCCGTTATTCTTTTTTTGGACGGCATATGTTTTTATGTCTTAGTATCTACTTAGTGCTTGCTTTCTGCTTTGGGTCTAGCAATTTGAGTCGGTTTGAATCGGCATGTGTGTTTCTTCCATCTTCTCTCTCTACACATACTCCGTTAGTAACTTTGTGCTAATGTGGTTGTTTGCCCGTACTTCTGTATTTGAGTCAAGAGTCTCTTAGTGTTAGAATATAAAACATATCTTGGGCCTACAACCACAAGTTTGAGCTTTTGGTTGAATTAGTTCCTTGACATGGTATCAGAGCCTTAATGACCAAGAGGTTACAAGTTCAAAGTTCATTGCCACCCAATTTTTTTAAAAAAAAAATCGTGCAATGCTCGAGCAAAAATGAATCTCGTCTTCACGTGAAGGGGCGTGTTGGAGTATAAAACCTATCCTAACTCATGAGCTTAGGACCACAAGCTTGAGCTTTTGGTTGAGTTGGTTCCTTGTCACTTAGAAACAATCTCTTTACTCCCGCGTAGGGGTAAGGGATGCATACACTCATCCCACACCCTACCTTTTTGTGTGGGATTATACTGGGTTTGTTGTTGTGATTGTTGTTTATGCATGAGGTGAGGCTCCTTTAGTGTTGGGGAATAATATCGACACAATTTCGATGAAGGAAACACTCCAACACTTGACTAGTTAGTTTCCACATATCAATTCTCAAAACACGAGTGTTGCATCTTACCAAAGAGTAGAAGATATGGCTTAGAATAACCACAAGTGCAAACTGAACCGATGCATAAATCCATACGAATCTTCTTTTCACTGCAGAATAGAAAGAAGCCCACGCTATAAAGATTAGAATAATCCGAACTTTGGGAGTTCAGCCAAAAACGACTCCAACTTCAAATTATTGTAGCACTAATCTCAATTAGTAACATACTCATCTAGATGAGTATGTTGAAGTTGGGATTATTAAGGTAATATTTTGAAGTTGTGTGTACTTTGGGTTGAGCGTCCAAAGTTTGGATTATTCCCGGCAGATTTCTAATGTTTTATGTTGTATGTAGAACAAATTATCTTTCTTGGAAAAAAAAAAGTTTCCCAAAGAAAGCTTATTTTTTTTGTCCGAGAACAGTTTCTGCAAGTAATTTTCTTAGGAACAAACGAAGTGTAATTATAATGTCTTTACATAGAAAACGCAATAAACTTTTAACATGTCTTTGGAAACTCAAACAACATACCCATGGTTGATGCTGTCATAGACGCGACAAGGCTAAGGACACAAGAGAAGGGCAACGAAATGGCAATTGCGCCCGTACCCATTTTCCCAACCTGATAAATGAGCAATTTAGTTTTATCACAGAGCAATAAAATAGTTTTTTTTCGGAGAAAAAAAAAAGAAAGAAACATGAATTTCCCTCTGATTTTGAGTGAATGAATAAGATGCCAATCTTACCAATAGCTGCTCCAGAAAACAAAAGTAGGCAAGCATGCTAACAATGACAAGAATAGGCACTTCCTCCCAAACACTGTTTGTTGTCAGATCAGATGACAGCTTGTCAAATATAAAAAAACAAATGAATGTATAAATGATACATGTCCATATTCGTTCAACTTTTGATGCATCACAAAAGTCATAATGGTCCGTTAAAAGTGAACGAAGGGAGTAAATAGTACCCTGTAATTAAACACAACTGAAAACGATTTGAATGAGGGGCAAAACTAAGGCGGATATAAGAAACATTGGAAAACATAAGATGACCTGTGTCCATTTATTTCCAACTGAGTGAGTCTACTAGTTGCACCGGCATTGCGCACACTCTGAATCTTTAGAAGTGTAACAGGGAGATTAAGGACCTCTTGCTTGCACACGTCACATGTCTTGTTGCCTTTAATTCCGAACCATTTAACGGCGCATTCTTGGTGAGCCAGCGCAAGTTCGCCTTTACAACTGCACTCCATCCTCAGTGTCTCTCCCCCTTCACACAGTTCAACCAAGCAGATCCGACAAACTGCTTCTTCTTCAGGTATATCTTCACCCTCTTCTTCCTCATCTCCTTCTGCAACAAATAATGATTTTTCTTGTCTAGAGTTTAGACCTTCTGACAACTTCCAGAGGCGGCATAGGACACTAATTACAAGAAATCACACAAACGAGGAGCAAAACATAGCTCTTATCCCCAAAATAGGGATGACATGTTTATCCTCAAATTACGACTATTGCATGTGACAATGTATATTGACATTTCAGTGTTTTTTTGGTATTATATGTTGGCATTATTGGCATTATATGTCCTATGTTGAGATAAAAACATGGAGGTCCTATGTTGGTTCTTTCTTTATGTTTGTCTCAGATTTGAGTCTTTCTCCCCATTAATAAACAAATTATTACCAGAATAGGGTGTTGGAGCCGTTGTCGTGGCTGAGGCATTGGAGTTTGCATCTCTCACGCGAGGTGTTGAAGGAATTACACGAAAAAAGCATTCCACTTTCTGAGTGCTCTGCTCCTTGCTGTTGACCGGGAGAGAAAGCGATCGAGAAATGTACTTCAGTGCTCCTTTGGTCTGCAATTTTGACATATATGAAACTATATAGCTACAGCCGACTGACCAAATGCACATTATTTTATCCGAAAACACAAACATATGACCCTAAAACACCATTGGAAATGGAATCTCCGGCCTTATACATTTTGTTGAGAAACTAACTCAACCAAAAAAAAGAATATGAAACTTACACGAGGTGTTGGAGGGTTACTTGTACTTCCCCCACGGGCAGACTCAATCGGACCAACAGGAAAAGAAGATGTCCTCTTTATGCGCGGTGTGAATATTTTAGTGAAAGACCAAGACCTTGATATGGATGATAGCTTCTCTGAAGAACCAGAATCAATATCTTTCTCAATATCGGGATTAGAACTACTACGGTGCTTAAAGCTTAACTTAGGTAACAGATTCCTTATAGAGGACGACCGGCTTTTGGATGATAACGGCCCAGGTGATGATCCGTGAACACTTGGACCTGCTGCATGACTCGGTGTCAATACAAAATTCACCTTCTTTGGAGTGGGAGTTGGAGTTGGTAATGATTTCATTTGAACCAACTCTTGACGCAACGAATCATCCATTGTTCGTGTGGGTATCTCTAGGAATAGGTTTGGTTTCTTCCCATTTTTACCACTCATATTTTCTTCAGAGGAAGTCCCCTCAACCTGCAAATTGAAAAGTTTTCATCAAAGTGAACTAACCAATGAAGATAATTAATAAGTATACTAACTTGAGTATTGGTCTAATCTAACGAGTCACCATCTTACGGCGTATGTTAAGTCATATCACACTCATAAACAACTATAATTGGCACAACTAATTATTATAAACAACTACTACTTGAGGAAGGGTCCGTTCCGAGCATAAAAAGTGCGGTGAAAAGAAAGAATGAAGGAGAAATACAACAACAAGAAACACATTAGAATCCCACGAAGACCTTACCCCTACTCCAAAGTAGAGATGATGTCTCCAAGAAGGCGCAAAGGAAAATGTAAAATACATTTTGAAGAAGAAAATAAAATGGGGAGGTTGGTTCAAACTCAACAAGTTTACTACTGCAATTTTCAAATTTGTAATTCCATTATTTCTATTATATACTCCCTCCGTCCACAAATAAACTTCGTGTTCACTATTCACATGGTCAAACTTTATTCACTTTGTTGGCCTATTTTCGTCACCCATTTGATAAAATAATATAATCATGTCACATCTAGTTTTGTAGATCTTTTGATATAGTTTTTTAATATGTAATTTTTATTTTTAAACTTTACACCATTTTTCATATAAAATGATTTGAAAATAACTCTAGTCAAACATTGTAACACGCAACGGGAAGTTTATTTGTGGACGAAGGGAGTATATACTAGGAGCTTATTTTCTACTTGATTGGTTTTACTACAGAAAACCCAAATGAAAATTAAATAGGATTAATATTTTTAAATAAACTTTTTTCACAAAAAAGCATGGGAAAATGAACATAAATTCCAACTAATTTCTGAAAATAATTCCAAATATTTGAAGCCTTCATGCTACGTGCTATTCACAATAAGACAAGAACCATCCACACACACACACACACTCACAAAATAATTACTGGTACTTATTATTACTATTATTACAATTAATAAAGAAATAAGTAAATAAAACTCTGGTTAGGTAAAAATTAAATTGCAGAGAAAAAAAAACAAGATTTACCATAGGGGTTGATAAAACAGCATCTGTTCCTTGGTCAGAAGCACATGAAAGTTCAATCTTTTCAGGGTTCATGATCTTTACTGAGCCTACAAATTAAAGACTGGGAAGTGAATAAAAGAAAACCCTTTAGCTTCTAAGAGCCTTGAAAGGTGTAAGAAGATTGTAGAGCTGAGAAGAAAGCACACACCAGAGCTAAAACCAGTAAAGGGAAAAAGTTGGGGTCTTGAGGGGTAGGATAGTCACTCACGGAGTGAATGGAATTAAAGGATATTAATGAGAGAGAATGCTGTTATTAGTTGGTGCCATAAATATGAGATTCCTTCACAATAATTTATGAGCACCACTTGATAATAAATAAAGATAAATCTATTTTTATGCAATAATTTGACATTCACCCCTCGGTAGGAATTGAATTTGTGAACTTCTATATGGAAGAATCATAATAATGCCGTTAGATCACAAATTCTTTGGCAATATTCAGATTTGATGCTTCGCATTAAAAATAATAGGAAACAAAATACTATTATAATGTATTTTTTATTCTATTGTTGTCATAATTTCTATTCAATAACAATCATTAGTATTAAATTGTATCATGGTATCAAAGCAAGAGTTTGTCCATATAAAAAAATTGTGTGCGTGCCAAATAGCCGCCACTGATCCCGACGAGCACACATAATAGTCGCCGTCCCTTTTCTCTCTCTTTCTTTCTAAAAGATTATGAGCGTACCTAACAACTTTGTCCCCTTATCTCTCTCACACACTCTCTCTTCTAAAAAATCATGTGTGTGATCGAAGAATGAGAAAATTACATTTTGTGTGTGTTTCTCTAGAGAGAGAGAGCACGAAAAGTGATAGAGAAGCAAAAAATGACCACAAAGAGAGAAAAAAAGAAACTTCTCGCCTCGCTCTAATCGCCAACACTCTCCATGGAAAAATCAGCAAACGTAGTCTCAAGCTTGTTCATTATGCAACAAAGATTTGTCTCTCTACTTCTAGCGGATATCCTCACAGAACTGCTTGCGCTAGCCCCATTCCAGTACTTGTGCTTTAAACTGCTCCTCGTTAAAGATGATCAATTTGCAGGGGATATTAGAAATAATAAGAATGATAGGAATTAAAATATTATTATTATTTATTACTTGAGCAGCTTAGATAATGACTATGTGTACATATATGTATGAAACATAGTGCCAAACATGTATGCATGTAATATGGTCGTTTATAAACTATATAAACATTGTTTCCACCCACCAATATAACTCATACCCCTATGATTCTTTTTTGTTTGATACCCGTAGTAAAAAAATTCACATCGTTTTTTTGAGTAATGCTTACATAGTCTCAAAGTTCACATTTTAAGTGTGAATTTTAAGTTCGTGGGGCGCAGCGGAAATCACCCATTAAGAGCTATGCAAACAAATCATCGAACTATGCTGCAGAGAAGACGATGCATCACTGTCACAGTAACAGATGACGAACAGTGTAACACTTCTCCGTCACAAGCACGCACACAGAACTAGATGATGCAGAGAGCGTTACAGCGTCTACTGGGCAGAATGCTGTAACTATAAAATGCGTAAAAAATGACACCAGATATGTTTACGCAGTTCGGAAAAATTCTCCTAATCTGCGGGGCCCACGTCCGTGTAATAGCCCTCCACTAAGGCCATGTTCCGTTCAACTTATTTTTTATTATTTTTTCTTATTCTTATTAAAATTAGATCAGATCAGATCAGATAGAATCAGATCAGATCAGAACAAATCAGACCAGATCCAATTAGATCAGATCAGATCAGACCAGATCTAATCAGATCAGATCAGACCAGACCAGATCAGATAAGATCCCATAAAGAATTATTATTATTATTACTATTATTATTATTGTTGTTGTTGTTGTTGTTGTTGTTATTATTATTATTATTATTATTATTATTATTCTTAAAAATGAAAAAGAATAAACTTTAGAAACAAGTTAAATAGAAAACTGAGAAATTAATCCTTAATTATTAGACGTCGAAAAAATTATTTTTAAAATACATTGACAATGTCAATCTAATTCTACTTTTAAAATACATTTTTATTGCTACCTGTAATTTGAGTTTCTAAAGTTTTGATCTTTTATAAGGATGAGATATTTTAATAAAAATACTATCTCTTCTCTGTATTGATTTTATATAAATTAACTATTTATTCTAATGTATGTATGAACTAATTATTAAAATATTAAATCAATATTCTTATTTCACAAACAATAATCATAAAATAAAAAATATTATTACATTAAAATATGAATGATTATTCTAATATATAAATTAACTAATTTTATTTTATTAAAAAATAATTATAAAATAAAAAATATTGATTATATTATAATATGAATTATCATTACAATTTTCAAACGTTATTATAAACTCAAATCAATTATTGATTTGAATTTTAAATCAAATCATAATTAATCAGATGAGATCAGATCCAATCAGATGAGATCAGATCAGATCCAATCAGATCAGATCCGATCAGATCAGATCCAATCAGATGAGATCAGATCAGATCAGATCCAATCAGGTCAGATCCGATCAGATCAGATCCAATCAGATCAGATCAGATCCAATTAGATCAGATCAAATCATATCCAATCAGATCAGATCAGATCCAATCAGATCAGATCAGACCAGATCAGATTAGATATACAAATAATCAGATCAGATCAGAAAAAATAAGTTGAACGGAACAGAGCCTAAATCACTAGATGCAAGTTACACCGGTACATAACAACATGATGAGACACACTTCTCCGAATTGTTATGACAAAACTTCTAATCTAGGATTTCTAACTCAAACTCTGTTCAGATCCGCTTTGGCTATCACATCTCCACCGAGATCACGAGGACAAACGTGTTGGCAGCCTACTTGTTTAGCTCTAATTCATCTCCTGGACGTCACGATCTGTTTGGCATTGAAGATCTCCTCCTTCATGTAGATCGTAACCTTCTTTACGCATGGGAAGCTCCGGGACGCGACGGGAACACTCTACATCAGCGTATATTCTTTGTTTTCCCTCTCAATCGCTCCCAGTAATTCCCAGGGACCTGCTGCATTTTTATAGGATTCTCTTAACACAATACTAGTAGGAATAGGATAGTAGAAGTTGGCTTGAACTCAACTTCCTTAATCTTGATCCACAAGTAGCCTAAAATGTTGGGATTTCTTAGCATGTACAGCTGGAGTTATTATCATGTAATCACAATTCCAATAGGTCTCTAATTCAGATTGCAACTTAAAATCCTGTGCTCAGACCTCTGATCCCGCACACTGTGTTGCAGCCTCGTGCTGTAGCATCTTCTGTGTCAACCTCGAAAACTGCAGCAACTCTAAAAGTCTAAATAAATTAAACCTTTTCTAACAAATAGAGGTTTCTACCTAGTACAACACCTAGCAAATATGGGATTCTATTTTGCCAAAATATTAGCCAACACCATGAAATCTCATATTACGGGATGACCCGGGACTACTACAGTACCTTGTTCGTAAAATGGACGGTTTCTATCCAATATTATTTGGTCTGAACCAATCCAATATTTGGTCAAGACTTGTCTGGACCAGTCCTCGGTCCTTCAATTTTACTTATTCGAATTTCATTCGATCAGTCTAGACCGGCAAACCGGTCAACTACTTTTTTTATTTCATCTGTTCTAAAATGTTTGTCACATTACGCAAAACGAAGTGAATTTTAAGTTTATTTCAATTTATTTTATTTAAAGATTGATATAGAAATAAAAAATTAATTTTATATATTTAAAAGTTACATAAAAAAATTTCAAAACAAGAAATGACGAGAATATTGTATTTTATCAAATAACCAATGAAAACAAACAAATAAACAAACAATTCTGTATTTTTAATTAATGAACAGTGACATTCTTTTTGGGATGTGGGAGTATAAAATATGGCTTCTAAATAACTTTCATAAAATAGTTTTGAAGTTTTTATTATATTTAATGCTATTTTACGTTGAAATTAATTCTTTTTCAATATTAGGTTTTAATTTTGCATCATAACTTATTCTTTGATAGCTTTGAAGACAAAGGGTATACTTCGTATATTACTTTTGATTATTTTTTTAAAATTTAAAAACCACATTCCGTCGGGTACTCAGTATATTCCGTTTGGTCCTCGGTTTAAAAACCACATTTTATGACCAAGAGTTGCGGCTTAAACTCTAAAATTTCATTAAAAAAAAGAATCTAGCTAGTTTTTTCTAGTTCTTTTTATTTTTTAATTTTTCTATTTCCTTCCAGTTTCTTTGAAATAATTCTTATTTTTTTCAAACTCCTAGTTTCTCCAAACAATTACATTAAAAATGATATATTTTTCACTTGATCATCATCACCATCATCATCATTATTGATATGTTCATGACTAGAGTTTATAATAAAGTATCTCAGTTTGTCTATCTTTATTTTTCCAATTTCAATATTTTTGCGATACACTCTCATTATTATTCTTTTCTTCTACTTTTTAATATAAATAATTTTTTATTTATTAATTTACATGACACTAACTTATGTTCCAAAATTTATGGATATTAGAGCTACATTTTATTTATCAAAATTGACCTGAGGAAAATATTGATATTTTAAATTAAAAATAGTAATAATCATATTATTGCTTTTCGAAAAATAAAAAGCGACCCAAAGAACGTGTAAAAAAACCAATTCAGATAATAAAGAATATAACTAATAGTTAAAATCAAACCAATGAAAGATTAATACTTTATTTTATTTGATATAGTTTTTTTTAGTCCATTTTAAAAAAATCCAAAATTTTTTATGTTTTTAATACCCATATCTTTTTTCCCAACGCTAAATAAATGGTTATAAGAAAGGAAAGATGCCAAAATGTGGACCCAAAATTTTAAATATTGGACACTTCGATCTATTTATAAGTGGAAATGGAGACATGAATATAGGCACATGGAGTTTGTTTGGTAACTAGATTTGTTTGGCAATGTGAAAAGTATTTTCTCTATCTACAAAAAAATCACAATTTAATTTTTGTTATCAAAATTTATAAACATTGAACTATTTTGAACTTGATTAGCATTTAAAAAAAATACATTGAGTCATTATATAATTTTATAGTTATATATTAATCTCAATTACCATGTCTAGTATCTTTAAAATATATTCTTTTCATCCAATAAAAATATTTCAATTTAAAAAATGGTAAATGTAAAAACATGTGGCTAAAATTTGTATGTGGGAGATTTTTTGGACCTTTTTAGTTCTTAAAAAATATGAGTCTCGTTTTTTTTCTAAAAAAATACTGTTTAATCTTATTTTAAAAAGTATAAACAATAGAAAGATAATTGAGAGACGTAGGAATAATAGTCAAAATGTTACTAGCAATACTTTCTCCACAAAATATCTTTATGTTATGCGTTGTGGTATTTGATTAAATTTATTTTTAATTTAATTTATTTAAGAATTAATATGAAATTAAAAGATAAAAATTATATAAAAACTTTATAAAAAAAGTGGTGATACATTATTTTATTAAATGAGTAATTAAAATAAATTAAAATAAATAAAAATTGACATTAGAAGTAATAAAAACGAGTATCAATCATTTTCTTTGCTCAACAAAGGCTGTAAAAGAATGTCCCTCTTTGGGTTTTCACTTCAAATTCCATATGTCACACTTCACACTTCAAAGTCTTCCTCCATTGGGAAGAAATAAATCATTGGGTCTTTAAGGATAAGCATATAAAATATGAGGGGAGGTGGTGTGTCGGTGGTGGCGGCACTCGCGGTGGCTCTGCTGCAGTTCTTGGCGGCAGTGACGGCGTCGGCCGCCGCCAATGTGACCTATGACCACCGTGCATTGGTCATTGACGGCAAACGGAGGCTCCTCATCTCCGGCTCCATCCACTATCCTCGGAGCACTCCTCAGGTCATCTCTCTTCCTCTCCTCTGCATTTCGTAAACTGCAAAGTTTCAATTTTTTTCCACTTCTTGTGAATGTTGAGTGCAGATGTGGCCAGACTTGATCCAGAAATCCAAAGATGGAGGCTTGGATGTTATTGAGACTTACGTGTTCTGGGACTTGCACGAGCCAGCTCGAAACCAGGTTTTTTCTTGCATTTATTTTTCTTGAATTTCTATTGTCATTCTTGGGTTTTAATTGTTTTATTTGGGTCTTCTGTTACTTAATATTGATGGGTTGAGCTTCTCTGCTTTTATATTGGATTTTCAAAGTTTAGAATAAGAATTTAGTATGAAAAGAGGCCTGTAGCAGTATAGCACATGGCTGAATTCTAAGAAATGAGCATTTCTATTTTAAGTAATATACAAACATGGGAATTCATAAAAGGGTGAGCTAATATACTTAGGGATTTCTGCAGTATGACTTTGAAGGAAGGAAGGATATTGTTAAATTTGTGAAGTTGGTTAGAAAAGCTGGTTTATTTGTTCATCTTCGTATCGGGCCGTACGTCTGTGCTGAATGGAACTATGGGTAAAAACTAAAAACCATCCTCTTCTTCATATACTTCAAGAATTTTGCTTCTGCTTTTTTGTTTTTGCAAAGTAATCTTCTTTTTTAATTTCTTTATCGAAACAGTGGGTTTCCTCTCTGGCTGCATTTTATACCCGGAATTGAACTTCGATCTGACAATGAGCCATTCAAGGTTTCTACTAGTTTTTTTGTGTGTTAGTTACTAATTTCCAATATTAGCTGTTAATGTGAGAGTTTTTTGTTTTCCAGGCTGAAATGCAGCGGTTCACGAAAAAGATTGTTGATTTGATGAAGAAGGAAAATCTCTATGCATCCCAAGGTGGCCCCATCATATTATCTCAGGTGAACTGAACACAAGCTTTTTCATCTGTATTTGGATTCTCCGGTGATGACTAAAACCGGATCACATAGTTTTTAATATTGTTAAAGTCTTTTTATTTTATGATTTGGGCAGATAGAAAATGAGTATGGTAATATTCAATCTGACTATGGACCTCGCGCTAAACCATACATTGAATGGGCAGCTGCGATGGCAACCTCTTTGAATACCGGAGTGCCGTGGGTTATGTGCCAGCAAGCAGATGCTCCTGATCCTATAGTGAGTTTGTATATTTTTCAGTCATCCCAAAAAGATTCTTAAAAGTTTTGATTCAAACCTATAAGCTTGAAAACCGATCCGAATTGACAGATAAACACTTGCAATGGGTTCTATTGCGACCAATTCACACCCAACTCTAGCTCGAAACCAAAAATGTGGACAGAGAATTGGACCGGATGGTTAGTCTTTAATTTTCTTTATCATGTTCTTTTGCTTATTAAGTCGTCCCAAATCGTAAGAGAAACAAACCAACATATAAGATTTTAGGTTGTAACCCAAAGCCTTAATAGATCACTCTTTTGTTCAGTGGAGATTCCTCTTTTTGAATCCTCAGGTATCTTTCATTTGGTGGCCCTTTGCCTTATAGACCTGTGGCAGACATTGCTTTTGCAGTGGCAAGGTTTTTCCAGCGCGGTGGAACCTTCCAGAACTATTATATGGTACGGGTATATACATCCTTGATATTTTCAACTACAACAATAGAAAAAAACACATTACTTGAATGAATCGTCCTAGTTTTGTCTAAACAGTATCATGGAGGAACTAACTTCGGTCGATCCACGGGCGGGCCCTTCATTGCAACAAGCTATGACTACGATGCTCCGCTAGATGAGTATGGTAAGTCTTCTTGAAATCTTAATATAAGTGTTACTCCATCCCTCCGGATTTAGTTGTCCATTCTCCATTTTCATTAATGAAATTATGATGAATTGTCTAGAATATACTAGAGATAAAGTATGAACATTTTTTACCCGAAGGAGTGACAAACTCATTCGAAGGACTTATTTGACATTTAAACTCATTTTTAAAAAAATCCAGGGAGTATTATTTATATATATAAATGATCTACTCCTAATTTTTTCTAGGGAAAATAACTTCTTTTTTATGTGACTTCTGTGTACATGAAATTATGTGTTGTAGGCCAAATAAGTCAGCCAAAATGGGGTCACTTGAAAGATCTGCATAAGGCTATAAAGCTTTGTGAAGAAGCTATGCTTGAAATGGATCCCACTATCACTTATCTCGGTCCAAATGTGGAGGTACTATCGCCTTCTCAGTAGAATTATTAGCGCTTCCTAGGTGTAGTTTGGTATGGCGTTAATGTCATTTGATGCACGTGTAGTTTAAATTTATGTGTGTGTGTGTGTGTTTACACACACACACACACACACATTGTTAATACATTTTGGCATGCCAAATTATGCCTTACAATCAATGGGGTTGGCTCAAACATTGTAATAACCCATTGATGAAAACATTATTTCCCATGTCAGGCTAGCGTTTATAAAACTGGATCAGGGCTGTGCTCTGCCTTCTTAGCGAATCTTGATAACAAATCCGATACAACGGTGACTTTTAATGGACATTCGTACCCCTTGCCAGCGTGGTCTGTAAGCATCCTCCCCGACTGCAAGAATGTGGCACTTAATACTGCAAAGGTTTGTCTATTTTCTAAAGACAAGTTTGTATAAAGAGAAACAATTCGGATCCAATCTTTTAGTGTGGTTTGATCAATGTGTAGTACACAACTGTATTCAACCATTTTTTTATGGTAGATAAACTCTGTTGCAACCATCCCAAGATTCGTCCGCAAGTCTTCTGTTGCAGCCCTATCTGGTTGGAGTTGGATCAAAGAGCCGGTGGGCATTTCAAGTAATAAAGCCTTCCCAAAGGTTGGATTACTGGAACAAATTAATACCACGGCTGATAAGAGCGATTACCTTTGGTATTCTTTAAGGTAAAATACAAAATCCATCCAAGAACACATTTTTCTGCATTATATATATATATATATATATATATATATATATATATATATATATATATATATATATATATATAATTTGAAGGTCTAAGTAATATTTTCAGGAGGGAAATGAAGGTCGATGAGCTTTTTTTCAAAAACGGATCTCAAACACTTCTCCATGTGAAATCACTTGGACATGCCCTCCATGTTTTTATTAATGGAAGACTTGCAGGTGATTTAAAATACTACCACCCCTCCCCCCCCCCCCAAAAAAAAAACATATCGCTACTATATTTATTGTAACTAAAATTCTGCCAATGAACCAACTTAACCAAAAGCTCAAACTTACGGCTGTGGGCCCTTTATAACTCTAACGCATCCCCGAATTGTTTTATCAGGCAGTGGTAAGGGAAGTAGTACCAGCGCTAAAGTTGCAGTAGATGTTCCAGTCAACCTTGTACCGGGAAAAAACAACATTGATCTTTTGAGCTTGACAGTCGGACTTCAGGTTTGATATATCTGGACCGAAAATGTTTTTGTCATTAGTTGTTTTCAAGAAAATGTTGTTTTCATCTTCGTTCTTCAATATTTGGATCCAGAATTATGGAGGACACTTTGATTTATGGGGAGCTGGGATTACCGGTCCAGTGCAGCTGAAAGATAAGAAAAGTGGACTGAGTATTGATCTTTCCTCGCAGAGGTGGACATATCAGGTTAAATCTTTGTTTCAGAATTATGAGTTCCAAATCTCAACAATGCATTCATCTTCTACTTTTTCTTTGAGCTCTAAATAAATGTTCAGGTTGGTCTAAAAGGCGAAGAGTTGGGATTTTTCAACGGAGATAAATTTTCACCGCACACGTCACAGTCTACTTTGCCCAAAAACCAACCTTTAATATGGTACAAGGTAATCTTGTATCTATATTAAAATTTCCATTTCCATAGCTCCAAGATCCGGGGGGNAAAAACGAGAATTGTGTATCTTATTTTGTTTCAGGCAACCTTTGACGCCCCCGGTGGAGACACTCCGCTAGCTATAGATTTCAGAGGGATGGGGAAGGGAGAGGCATGGGTGAATGGACAAAGCATTGGCCGGTATTGGCCAACGTACACTGCTCCAAGTACTGGTTGCACCGACACTTGTGACTACAGAGGAGCATATAGCGCCACCAAATGCCTCAAGAACTGCGGACAACCTTCCCAGATTTAGTAAGTATATTCTTACCCTTTTCAAGTTACACAATCTCCCGAGAAGCACAAGTGTATATACGAATTCAATCTTTTAGTGTGGTTTGACCTGACCTTATGGCCCACTTGTCCAGTTACCATGTTCCGCGCTCGTGGCTGAAACCAAGGGGAAATGTGGTGGTGTTGTTTGAGGAAGCGGGGGGAGACCCGACAAAGATATCGTTTGTAACTAGAGAGGTCGGTGGGGTTGCCGAGGAGAGTTTCGCTGTTGAAGATTCATGCTCCTAAGAGAATGCACATTTGGCATGTTTGGTTTGAATATGTGATGTTTTTGAGTTTTTCCTAGGTGCCAAACTCTGTTTTGTGTGAAAACTAATAGAGAGAAACATCTGCTTGTTGTTTCCCATTTATGAAATGCTAATGGAATTTTCTTTAAATTCAAATAAACCTTTTTTTTTTGTCTAAAATCCAATATTTTCAGATTGGGTTTCGACATTTAGCATAGACTTTGGGTCGTGTCTTACTCGGGCCTAATTAAAAAAAGTTTTGGATCAAGTCGATCATGTGTGTAAACATTTTTTATGTCCGACCCGAATTTTTCAGAAGTGAATCTTCCAACAAATACTCCTGGAGAGAGAGAGTTTGATTGGGATTACTTATTTTCTCATTACAATATTTATTTGAACTAAACACTAACAAAACATTTTTTTTAAAATAAAAAATTGAACCAAACACTATTAAAAATTTGAACCCAACTGTGGTTTTCATTTTTCATTTTTTTTTTGTGCACCAAACGGGCAAATGGTTTTTGTTTTTTTTTTTGTTTTCGCACCAAGAGATAAGTTTTTGCCTTTTGTACCAAGGGTGAGATAGCTTGAGAGGCATTTTAAGTTTTCATTTTAACCAAATATTTTTTTTTGTAATGAAATGAAATAAAAGTATGTAGATAAACATCTATAGAAAAAAACATGTGGCCCACGTATAAGATAATATAAAGAGAAAAGGTAAAGAAATAATTATAGTGGGGTTAAAAAATAAAAAATATATTCTGTTTTAAAAAAATGTCATAGTTCATTATTTAAAAATCACAAATTTTTTATTTACCTGTATATTTTTTCATTAATTATTTGATAAAATGAAATATCATTATCACCTCTTGACATAGTTTTTAAATATTAAATCTATACGAATTATTAAATAAAATAAATTCAAAAACAGTTAGGGAGGGAGATAGTGCATGGGAGAGAAAAATGGGGCCTACGAAAGAAAAAAAATACGAAGTATTAAAAATTACAACCGCATGAAATGAAAGAGGGTAAAATACGGAAACTCTAAAAATAGTGTGAAGAGCTTTGACAATTGCCATGCCGGCAACGAGCTAAATTTTACTCAGCAAACAAGTATTTTGAAAATTTAAATTCTTCTTTTGTCTCACCAAATAAGTGTTTTGAAAATTTTAACATCTGAGATCCCGGCAGGTGAGACCCTTGCCTTTGTAAGAGCATCTCTAACCATAGCATTTTAGCTTGCTAAAAGTTATAATATAGCTAGCTAAACACTTTTGTTCTTCTCCAAAGGGTGTGCTTTATTTTAGCAAGTTTGCCAAAAAATGACCTTGACTTGCTAAATATGACAAGTCCTTCAAACTTTAGCAAGTCAATACTTAAAAAATAAACTAGCAAATTGTGGTTGGAAAATGAAACGAGAAAGTGTTAGCTATATCACTATTCACTTGCTATAATGTAAGAATAGCAAATCCATATAACAAACATGGTTGGAGATGCTCTAATTGATGTTTCAAACTCCTAGTGTGTCACTATTCATCTAGTTTGGATTTTTTATAGTTAATTAGAAATAACTGTTAACTTATAATTAAATAAAACTTTTATGGTATGTTAATTAAAAATAATATTTTTGAAAATATTATACAAGATAAATTTAATAAAATTATTTTGTATCAATATCTAATATTAATGTTATTTAATTTATAGTCAAATTTTATCAATTTGGCTACAAAAATCAAAACATGAAAAATATGATGGGACGTAAATGCTATAAAAAAACATCACAATAATATTAAGGGGCTTGTATATAATGTAGTTTTTTAAATTAATAGAGCTTATATAATATTTTAAAAATAATAACATAATTATGTATACGATAGTCTATTCCTCGAAAAAAATGTACTCCGGGGCATACGGTAGTGGGTCAAATAGCTCTAGAACCCTATGTGGTTTGGAAAAATTGACACCAATACCCACTTGTTTTGTAAACTTAATTCTTAAGTCTTCATGGTTTCAAAACGTTACACTCACTTCCCCTCCAATCATTTTCTAGTTATTTTCCAACAAAGAGAGCATTGATACCTATTTCCTATACCCTAAGGGACACAAGTCTTCATTTCTTATTTTTCGTTTATTACTTTGTTTTTTCCCTTTTTAACTCTTTGTTTTCCCTTATTTGAAAAGTTTTTTAAATTACTATTAAATTTTTTATAATGTTTTTAAAAATTCAAAAACCTTGTATTTGAATTGAAAATAAAAAATTAACATATACTCCATCTATCTCAAATTAAACCTTTTAACTTTTTATTTTCTAGAATAATATTTTGGTAAGTTCAAAAATAAAAAAACAAAAGAAAAAAAAATATGGAAAAACAAAGTGAAAAAAATTGAAACATCTAAAAAATAATTTTATACAAAAAGGAATTTCCGGAGCGCCTAAAAAAATCTTTAGAATTAGAATTTCCAACTAGGATATTCATTTATATTTTTATATTATTTTATTTCTCATTTTATTCCTCGTTTTTTGAAGTTTTCAAAACAATTTTTTATTTTTTTATTTTATAAAATAAAAAATAAAAATTGTTAATTAAAAACGTACATATGCAGTATATATTAATCTTTTTTCAAACAAAGAAATTTTTAAATTTTAAGAACATTATAAAAAGAATTTTAAAAGTAAATTTAGAAAAATTTGATTAATAAAAAGATAAAACAAAAGGGAAAACACAAAAAATAAATGAAAATAAGAAATGAGCACCAGTGTCTCTTATAATTTGGAAAATATGTACCAATGCCCCATTCTTTGATTGAGAAGTAGCTAGAAAATGATCAGATATGGTATAAGTGTAACGTTTTGAAACTACAGAGAATTTAGAAATATGTTTTGAAAATAATTGGATAATGGTGCTTGTTTTTCAAAACAGAGGAGATACTTGTGTTATTTGGCCAAAGATAATGTATATCAACCATGATAGAGAATAGGGGTGCATACAAATCAAATAAAATGTATTCGATTCGTGATTCGTATTCGCAAAGAATAATTCATATTCGCTATATTTGAATTCGAATCTGAATACAAATCATATTTTAGATTCGAATTATTTTCGAATTCGAATACAAATATTAATAGATTCGATTCGTTTATTATTCAAATTATTCAAATATTATAATTTATAAATAAATTTATATATATTCTAATATATTAAATATTTGTGTACATATTTTAACATATTTTAATATATTAAATTTTTGTGTACATATAAATTTATATATATTCGAATATTGTAATTTATAAATAAATTTATATATATTCTAACATATTTTTACTACATTTTACATTATTATAAAATAATAATTTAATGTCTTTAAGAAATCTGTTTTAAGAAAAAAAAAAATATTTTCGAATTCTAATATTCGAATAAGAATTCAAACACATCAAATATCTATCGAATCGAATACTGCATTAAAATTTAGTTGGAGCATGCTACATGTATCCTAGAATTTGTACCCCATTTATACACCAACATTTTGATGGTTTACACTGACACAAAGTGTTAGTGCGTTAACAAAAATTTACACTAACACAAAGTATTGGTGGATTAACAAAAATTAGTATTACACCAATATAAAATATTAGTATATCCTTATGAGGAACAATATTCTTAGAGTACAAATAGCTCTATCCAATTTAGTCTCAAGTTGCACAATTTACAAGTCCTCCATCTGGCACTTTTTTTAACTGAAGTGGCGGCTGGCAAAACTTTCGGAATAACTGTAAAAGACACCAAACGTTTTCACTTTTTTTTTCTTCATTTTCAAACCTCGTTCTTCTTCTGCATTCCTGCTAATGGTCTATTTATCCTTTTTCAATTTCTTTTTTCACGAAAGGATAAATGTCATTTAACCTTGTGTTATGGTGAGGCTTGAGGAAGCATAAAGATGTATTCTATAGATCAATGAAAATATTTGTGTTCTGGCGTGAAACAAAAAAAAATTAAAAAAAGGTACCAAAAAAGCATAACATTGATACATAAGATAGGAATAATATTAAGGGGAATAATATTAAGGGGCTGTTTGGCAACAAACAATCACCCAAGAAAAAACATAGCACACAATTGACTCCACAAGCTAAGAGTGGTATAAATCACATATAGGATCTACCGCTTTCACCCTTGCATTTATTCTCCCAAACAGACACTCAAACAGAAACAGATGTAACAAAAACACAGTACAGTTAAAAACAAGATGATAACAAGGCCTCAAAACCAGTGAGCAAAGACGCCACTGTTTCTAAGGCTTTTCAAGAGGCTCACGCAATCCCCACACCGTGCCGGCTTCCACACCGTGGTGTCCGAGCAGCGAAGGAAGAGCTCGTCCACGTGGCATATCAGACCGGTCCTGAACAGCTCGTCAAGAATCTGCAACTCCACCGGGCGAGCGTTCATCATGAGCACCACGAACGGCGGCTCTTCTTCCCCACTCACCGTCTCATTGAACCAACGGATGAAATCGAACTCGTCCTCCTCCTCCTCGAGATCCTCGTCGGTGTAGTTGATGTCTTGCTCCATCTCCTCCTCCCCCGCGAGTCCCGGGTGGTAGACGAACGTGATCCCCGGAGTCTTCACGTACAACGAGAGGGCGTACGCGTTGTGATCGATGACATAAGCGTCTAGCGCTTGGCGGGGAAAATGATAGCTCGAATTCAACATTGTCGTAATGGTCATGTCCACAAGCTCTCCCGCTCCCACGTTTATATAAACGAGCTTGTTCCTTGAGGAGACGTTCATGTAGCGGGGCAAATAAGAAATGTTTGTCTCGTCGTTGACGAGGGGCTCGAGGAATGGGATCAGGGGTTTGTTGTTTGCAACCGACGGGCAATGATCGGGTAGCTTGAACCGCTCAAAGAGCGGCATCGCGTCGCTTTCTTCGAACCTCTTCTTGAAGAGGACGAGGGTGAAGGGGCCCACAGAACCCACGTGCGCCACGTCGGAGCTCTTCAAAAACGAAGAGACCGGCGTGGCGTG
The DNA here is from genome assembly GCA_900332095.2 of Cuscuta campestris. Lineage (NCBI taxonomy): Eukaryota > Viridiplantae > Streptophyta > Magnoliopsida > Solanales > Convolvulaceae > Cuscuta > Cuscuta campestris. The sequence continues at coordinate 1,296,377 of OOIL02004368.1, read as the reverse complement.
CGTGACTAGGTTTCCCGAGTAAAACCCATGGGTGCCGAGAAGCACGGCGCCAGAGCCGCCAGGGCGTAGGACCCGCTCGATCTCGAGCACGAGGAGGGCGGGGACTGACACCCTGCCGAGATCTCCGGAAAACACAAAGTCGAAAGCCCCGTCGTCGTAATCGAGCTCGTACACGAACCTCCTCTTCGCGAGGGAGAAGAACGGGTGGCGGTTAACAGCCGAAACATCAGAGAATCCCAACTCTCTCAAGGCCAACACGGCTTCATCAGCACCCTCTCCAACACAGAGTGACTTCACATCAGAGTCCAAGAAGCTGGTCACCATCAACTCCTCGAACACGTTCTTCGCTAAAGCCCGATTCTCTCTGCAAGGAATCGAAACCACCCCAAATGCATATGCGAGCTTGAAGAAACTACGGCTCAAGCTGAAATTCAAACCACATCCATTATCAATGCTCGGCATCCACGGATCCGAGAACTGGACATCATGCCCCAATTGAGCGAGCGATACGATTACGACTCCAGCCCCAAACATCAACATTTTGAGAAGCAAACGCCTCATCAGCGAACCGCGAAGAACTTGCCACTTCAAGGCCTTCAAATCCATCTCTATCAAAACTCAATCCCAAATCTCCTTAATTGATTCCTAAAACCTCTGTTTTTTACCAGATCTAGAAAGAGAGAGCTCGTTCCAAAGCAGAATTCTCGAGTAGAAACTCAGATTCGATGAAAAATTAGGGGAATTGAAGCCAAACGGGGAGGAGAAGGAGGGTTTAGCGGGTGCAAAACCTGGAGGAGGTGTGATTTCCACCCACGAGTAATCCCACCGACATTTGAGAGCAAAGCCAGACCTTCTTCGGAGTTCTTCTCGCCATTGGATCGTACCAGTCCGCAATAACCATCTGGGAATCGACCTCAATCCATCACAGCTTTCTAGCTTACATGATTTGCGGGCAGCCGACACACTCGAGATCTATGTACAGTGGGGATAAACCCTAAAAAGAGGAAATGCAATTGAGGAAGAAAGAGAGGAGAGAATTGAAAGAAGAGTGTGGAAGCTGGAGAAAACGCGGAAGAGAGAGTGCAATGGGAGGAGCAGATAAATGGATGGAAGAGAGAGAGAGAGGGGATTTGCCAGCAAAACAATACAAGCATTTCACGTGTGTGGGTCCCGCCATTGTGTTTGCTATTGGGACTTGACATGGTACCTAATCCTAATAAACTCTCATTGATTATGGTGTGAATTAGATAATATTCAAGTCAAATAGCTCCGGTACCTCCTGTGCTTTAGAAAATTGGCAGTAATATCCTCTCTGTTTTCAAAACTTATTTCCAAAATTCCTGTGATTTCAAAATGTTGCACCCACATCCCCTCTGATCATTTTCCGGTGAAGAGTGGGCATTGGCACATAATTTCTATATCATGGGAGCATTCGTGCTCATTTCTTATTTTCGTTTATTATTCTTCCCTTTATTTAAATATTTTCAATCTCTTTTTCCTTTTCCTAGATTTTTAAAAAATATATTTTCAATTTTTTATAATGTTTCAAAAAATTTCAAATTCTTTGTTTCTAATTACAATGTTTGTTTCCGTTTAGGGTTTTGATATTGACAAACCGTCGGGAACATGGGACAAAATGAAAAGATTCAAAGTTATAGCAAAATCTCTTTGAAAGAACAAAAAGCACAAGAAAGGCATTGACGTTTCTAAAGACGACGAGATTGGCGTTTTGAAGACGTTGTCTAAAGACTTAGGTTTTTAATGTAACAAGCTCATTCAATTTCTCTACATCATGGATCAAAACAAAATAAGTTTTCATGCATCAAATGAGTGTTTTCATAAATGATTTTAAGTTTCTAAAATACCTGGTTCCTGCCCAACCAAAACCATAACCATCGGTTATCGGCGTTCAGCTATGGCGTTCGGTTTTTGGCATTGGTTATTGACATTTATTTTAGCCAAATGGTATTTGGGTTTTTACCTTTGGTGTTTGCTTTTGGACACATTTAAAGGTTTTCCAAATGATTAGTTTTCAAAAACCATAACCTTTGTTTTCTGGCATTCGACGCTGATTATCGGCGTTGGTTTTTGGCGTCCAAATCAATCAAGTGGTTTTTAAGATTTTATGATTGGTTTTTACTTCTGAGCATATCCAAATAGTTCTCTAACAAAAACAAGTCAAAAACCACCTTTCATTTTTGGTCTTTTGGTGAAAACCACGTGAAACGGCATAAACTTGGCTAGCCGTGGTTTTTACCTTAATGACGTGGTTTCTAAGTTTTTATACTTGGTTTCTAAATAAGATACATTATATAAGAGTTTCCAATACTTGGTTTTCATTTTGGAGAACTTTGGTTTTTGACATCGGTTTTCGGCGTTGGCAGCCAAACCATGGTTCTGGCAAACCAGCCCAACATGCATGTCAGAATTCCCAACAGCGATGTTGGCATTCGGAGTTCTTGGCAGTAGGTTTTTGAACAGCGATGTTCAATTGTGAACAACGATGTTTTCAAATGACCGTTGGGCTATTTATGACAAAATCTTTCCATTTTTGAAAGTCAATCACCCCAACATCGATGTAGACTTTTAGACATCGATGTTTTGATGACCGTTAGCCATTTTTAAAGGAAAGTCAAAGCCAAAACAGCGATGATCACTATATGAACAGCGATGTTAAGCTAAAATTCTGTAGACCAACTTTGATTTGATTTCCACAAATCATGTCATTAAACCCCAATCAACTCCCATTCGTTACACATCATTTTTGGGTATAAATAGGGGTCTCTTGGGTCTTCTTTTCACAGCCATTCCTCCCACATTTCATAGCTTTACATTGCATCATTCCATAAACTTTTTACATACCTTTTTAGAGTCATTTCTTGAGGAATTGAGTGTGTTCTTAATCTAAATTAGTTTACTCATATTCTACTCTAGAAGAGAGTTTTTTTCTTGAGTGGTTAAGTATTGTGAACACTTTAATGGAGGTTTGTTCCCTTGGTTGTACGAAGGAAGGGCATATTCTTTCGGGTTGAAGTCTTGTAGTGCGGTATCTCCGAGCAAGTGTATTGAGGCTCGTGGGACTCGAGTTATCAGGTTGTAACAGTTTGTTAAGCACCCGTAAGCTTAACGGAAGTAGTGTAGCTCGATAGAGTCTCTCGGGAAGCTGGACTAGCCACACGTTGTGGTGAACTAGGGTAAAATCGGTGTGTTCTTTCCTTATGCTTTTTTATTCCGCTCTTTACTTTATCCCTATGATTTTTATTTCGCAAAAATTTATAAACATTCTCGTACCTCACTATTAACCCCCCTCTACTGAAGGACACTTATTCTAACATTTGTGTTTGAAATGAAAATAAAAATAAAAAAATAACATACATTACATCTATCTCAAATTAAACATTTTCACTTTCTGTTACTTAGAATAATTTTTTGGAAAGTTCAAACTTAGAATAATTTTTTGGAAAGTTCAAAAAAAAAGAATAAAAAATTAAAATATGGAAAAACGAAATGAAAAAAATTAAAATACGCAAAAAAGTCTTATACAAAAAAATGGACACGCCTAAAAAAGTTCTTAGAATTAAGATGTCCAAAAAGGATATTCATTTTTATTTTTGTATTAATTTGTTTCTTATTTTATTCCTCATTTTTTGAAGTTCTCAAATAAAATTACTTTTTTCAGAAAAAACAAAAATTGTTAATTTAAGAAGTACATATGCATTATATGTTAATTTTTTCAAACAAAAATAACTTTAAATTTTAAGAACATTATAAAAATAATTTTAAAAAAACCTTTATTAATAAATGAAACAAAAAAATGGAAAAAATGGAAAAACAAAAAATATGCGAGAAATAAAAATCAGTACTTATATTCCCTATGGTTTAAAAAATATGCACCAATGCCCCCCTTCTTCGCCGGAAAAATGGCCGGAAAATGATTAGAGGGGGCACTGGTGCAGCATTTTGAAACCACAGGGACTTTAGAAATAAGTTTTGAAAACAGAGGGGGTATTAGTGCTTGTTTTGCAAACCACGAGGGGTATCGGCGCTATTTGGTCATAATATTCCTATATATCTCTAAATTAACTTGAGTTTATTTTCAAATAACTTCTATAATTGATCTAAAATTGAGTCTTTTTTTATATTTAGGACATGTTCTTTTGAGTTGGAATTTCAGAGTTGCATATTGGAAGAAACTAGAAAGAGCTGAAAGAAACTAGAAAAAGTTAGAAAAAATTAGAAGAAGCTGGAAAATATTTAAAAAAATAAAGTGTTAAAAAGTCAACCAATTAAATGATCACCAAATAAATATGTTAGAAAACTCTAACTTTGGATAAAAATAGCCATCCTTGTTATGTTTGAAGGATATAGATTTGATATGTTATGGTATTCTATATTAATAATATATAAATATCTTTTTTAAGTCGTTGAAAGAAACATGAAGGGGTTGGAAAGAACTTGAAGACGTTGGAAGAAGTTTGAAGTTAATTTTTCCAACACAAAGGAACGGGTCTTAGTCTTTAAGAATATCAAACATTGGCCTTGGAGAATAACTATTGGCGATTGGGTGTTTGGATTGAATTGTATAAGTTATTCTGACTCGCGCCTTGTATTAGTTGTTGGTGAATAATTATTTCGCAAAAGGTAATTACTCCTAAATAGTTGTTTGTGGCATAAATTGTATTCTTAGACCTATTTGTATTTAGGGTTTTAAAACGAACGAACAATTTAGATTCGATTCATGATTTGTTAGCATAGAAATATTTATTAGCATTCGAAAGAAAAGGCATACGAATACGTATGTATATGTACTCCATCTGTCCCAGTGTATTTGTCCAGTTTCATTTTTTTTTAGTCAAACTGGATAAACTTTGAACTTCATTTTAACAAAAACCGTAATGTATTTTAGTATAAAAATGACTTTATTGGATTTATCGTATTGAGAACTTTCAAAATTGTATTTTGTTATGCTAATATGAAATATAAATTGAGAGTAATTGGAGTTCAAAGTTTATCCAATTTGACTCGAAAAAGTCAAAGTAGACAAATGCACTGGGACGGAGGTAGTATTTGATTTTATATGTTGACGAATATATTTGAATTTAAAAATAAAAATTTATACCTAATATATCTGCTTCATAATTAACACATAGCATAATATTCAGAGTACTTTGTAGTTGACAGGACGTCATGTAGAAAAAGTACTTGAATAATTTTTTTAGGTTCAAAAGACACACACACACACACGAATATTGGAATATCATTCGAATCGAATATGTCTCTATTTGTATTTGTTTAAACTTTGAATCAAAACTAGTATTTGAATTTGTATTTTAATTATGCGAACTGAATTGTGTATTCGAACACGGATCACGAATCAAATTTAAAGTATTTGATTTGTTTACACTCCTAGATGGGGGTGGCAAACAGTGGGGGTGGGGTTGAATGGGGGGGGAGGTGGCCCGCGTGATAGGAAAGAGGGGGCTTTGTTGAGAAGAAGAAAAAAGAAGATGAAAGAAAGAAGGAAAAAAGGGGGTGAAAGAAGAAGAAGAAGCGAGTGGGTAGGGAGAAGAAAAAATAAGGGTAAATTTTAAGATTTCAAAATATACTTCTTCGGTGCTAAACTAATTCTTCGAGTTTGACTATGTTTGAAGTTCAAGGAAAGTAAAATTATGTAGTTAAAAGTGATGCAAATGAGAGAGAAAAAAGGTAAATCACAAATTTAAAAACTTTCCAAAAAAGAAAGAGAAAGTTTAATTTGAGACAGTCCAAAAAGAAAATTAAAATAATATGGGACGGAGAGAGTATAAAATTGTAATATGACTCAAATGTCCTGATGGTCACCCGAGAATTGGCTCTAGATACCAACTCGAAAGATTTTTAAATTTTCAAGTACTTTTGTAATAGAATATAAATTTTGGATAATAAAGTAAAAAATAATTGAAAATTTATGTATCATCCGTGAAATTTACACATAAAATATAAAAATAATAATTGTTCTACAGGTGGTGAGGAGTCCCAATATATTTAGTATGTATCACACATACGGATGTGCGGTGTTTTCTGTATATCAGTGTGAGTACTCGTTTTTTAGTAACAAAATATTCAATTCAGACACTTATTTGCTTTGGTGTATATTCAAAATAGGTACATTATAAAATATATGTATATTGAAAATTATATAATAATCAATGCGTTTATATATAAGGAATGTACATTTACAAGTAAAACATGACTCATTTCAATTGAAATAAAGATGAATGTGCAACTAAAATATAAAATATATGCGAAATGAATATTTAATTACTCAAAAATGTATATTCATGACAGATGTACAAAAAGATACGGAGTATCATACATCTGAATGTATTATATATATATGTGAAATTTGCACTAGATAGGACTAAAACATAAGTCATTTCCCAATGTAAAATTTAAATTTTTTTATTCCTTAAATAGGACTTAATAATGACTAGTGAGAAGAATAATGTTCAAGTGATGCTGGACATTTAGTTGAATAATGACTAATAGATAATGACCAATGATCCTACATTGGGAAATAAAAACATATGGTCCTATTTTGAGAAAGTAATTATGTTTTAGTCCTATTTAGGTAAATTACTCTAAATATATTGCGGGTAGTGAGAGTTCATTAAGGTAGTTCAATTGGGGATGACGTTCATTATCTTGTGTTCGGAAAAAAATGAAAGAAACTAGTTTGTTCCCCAACTTGTATCCTCGTATCAAATTTAAAAAGATAAACACTGGCAATAATTATATATCATACACAAATAAATATTGGACCATGCTAGAGTGCCACCACATAGGTGTTACCATGGGTGTACCGCCCATGCTTCGCACAGACAAAAACAGACGATAATTGTCTGTGCGACACAGACAATTATCCTCTGTGTTTGTCTGTGCGAAGCATGAGTGCACCCATGTGGTGGCACCCTAGCATTTTCCATAAATATTTATACCAACTATATCATAGCCACATACAATTAATAATTAATAATGCATTATACAAATAATCATTATCTATATGTATGTATAATTTATTTGGTGTAATTTTTTTTTTTGATGAAATTATTTCAAGTACTTGAAAAGCAAAAGAACATCCTTCTTCGCACGACACGTGTAGAGATTCTAAAGCATCATTTGATTTTCACTATCCTTGGTGATAATACTCTGTCTGTTTGAGAGCTACTTTGACAATAACTTTTTCTTGAAATGATTGAATATGCTAATTATACGGAGTAATTAATTAACATCATAATTGTGCATTAGGGCCGGATCGATCATCATTTCTTTAATCAAAGAACCGTATGTAGTTGTCCCAATTGAATCAGTGTCATAATAAGACATTGAAACTAAATATCAAAACATCCTTGTCGTGAACTATCTAATCCGTTTATGAGTATTTGTCTATTTTTGACTATTTTTTCTCAAAATTAGTAAATTTTAATCTTAAATTAAATAAAATTGACATTAAATATTGATGGAAAAATAATTTTATTAGATTTATTATATAAAATATTTTCAAAATATTATTTTATCAAATTAATATACAATATATATTTTATTTAAGTATAGGTCAAATGTTGAAAATAATTGATCGAAAAAAGTCAAAATTAGACAAATACTTAGGGAGGGAGGTAGTAATATATACTCGTATAAAAACTTCTTAATATTTGTACAAAATAATATATTTACCATATTTCTAATTATATTTTTTGCTAATTCTCCCACTACTCCCGAGAAAAATACATGGCTTGACATCATATTTTTATAAAAATTGTTGATAAGTGATTTTTTTTTTAAAATAAAATTTGTTCAAGAGAGCGAGAAATGATGTATCACATTTTCATTACTTTAAAGTAAAATTAGAGAAGTGCAAAGTTTGTACTCCTTAGATGGACAGAAAAACATGAAGTAAATGTTACTCCCCTCCATCCGTCAATGTTTATCACATTTCAAGAAACGAGACAAATAATCAAGTTTTTTCAATTAATTTTGTTTAAATATTGATATAAAATATAAAATAAATTTTATATATTTAAAAACCACATGATTTTTTTTTAAAATAAGATGTGTCAAGAATATTTTACTTTATCAGATAATTAATAAAACATAAAAATAAACAAAAGTTCTTATGACTGTTAAAAAACAAATGTATTAAAAAAAGTAAATATAGCAAATATTTTGGGACAGAGAAAATATAATATAACATTATTGGTAAAAAGAAATTGGCAATAAAAGTAAAATGACTCTAAATGAGCACTTAATATAGAAAACATCGGCTTAATAAAGATTAATTATAGTGATAAATTTGTTTGGGAGCAGAATAAGTAAATGAGGGGTCCAGAAGCAGTAACTTGATGTTGAAATCAATCATCAATTTGTGAAAATGAGAGTGCACCTTCCTTTTCCGCACATTGATTACTTGACTATTTAATACTCCCTCCCTAAATCATTTATCCTTAAAACAAAATAAAAAAATACTTCTTTCGTCCCCAATTTGATTACAAATTGCGGGTTACGGAGTAAAAATTTTTAATTTTTAAAATCATTTTATTTACAAATTGGTATATGAATAAGATATAAAAATTACATATTAAAAAACTATGTCAAAAGTTCTACAAAACAAGAAGTGACAAGAATATTTTATTTTATCAAATACTTAGGGTCCGTTTGGTATATGGAATTGAGGGAATTGGAAGTGAACTGGAATTAAAATTCCATGAGATTCAGTTCCATAGAATTGAAATTACCAATTTCAATTCATTTTTTGCACTATCAATTCCAAATTCACATAATTTTTGTGCTACCAAACCCCAGAATTGGAATTGAAGTCCTCAATTCCAATTCCATAGTTTGAGTTCCGTGTACCAAACGGGCCCTTAATGAAATTGCGTAAACAAACAAAAGTTATCGAGAGGAGAGAGAAAAAAATTTGTAATCTATTTAGGGACGGAGGAAGTATATACTCCCTCCGTCCCAATTTAATGGCAAATTGCGGGTTACAGAGTAAAATTTTCTACTTTTTGAAATCATTTTATTTACAAATTAGTATATCAATAAGATATAAAAATTACATATTAAAAAACTACGTCAAAAGTTTTACAAAACAAGAGGTGACAAAAATATTTTATTTTAGCAAATACTTAATGAAATCGCATAAAAAAACAAAAGTTATCGAGAAAAGAGAGAGAAAAATTATAATCTATTTAAGGACGGAGGGAGTAAATCATTTTGGGACATAGAGACTATACCAACAAAGGACAATTGTGACCAATGAACCTATTAATTAAAAGGGCGCATGTGTCAATCGATTGGCCATGACACATAGCATAAATTACTATCAATGAGAAGGTTGAACAATTAGTTAACTTCTTAATTTGTATATTGTCTCTTTCGCCATTTTGGTACCACCTTGTACTTCTTGTAGCTCACATTTATTTTTAGATGATTGTTGGTAGTTGTTGGAATTTTGGTTAAAATAGGCACTTGAACGATTTTTTTTAACATAAATACAAATTGATCCACTAAATTTATAAAACTTCATAAGATTTTTTATAAAACTTCATAAGATTTGAAAACTAAAATGTTACTCCCTCCGTCCCATTTTATAGTTCCTATATCGGTTTACGATGTTTGACTGAAATTATTTTCAAATCATTTTACATGACAAATGGTATAGAGTTAAAAAATAAACATTACACATTAAAATACTACATCAAAAGATCTACAAAACTAGCAGTGACAATAATACTTTATTTTATCAAACTTCTAACAAAAATAGAAAAAGAAAGTGAATGAAGTTTGACTCTGTGAATAATGAACAGACATTATAATTTGGGACGGAGGGAATACTAGATACTTTTTAAATATTTGTCTAGATTTTTGTTATGGACTACCAAAGAGTTTATTAAAGATGTTTGTATAAAATTTTTTGAATTATTTTGGCGAGATAGGAAATTAAAGTTTTATAAGTTTATAGTGTATAAAAGTTTTAATTAGGACATCCCAAACTATACCAAACCCTAAAATAAATAGGATAAAGTAGGACAACATCGTGTCTCGAACTGCTCTATCACGTTTCTAAAATACGGAATTAGGACGGAGACAACTAAAAATTCCGTTTCAACCTTACCCCTAATTTTAATAAGGGTTTTTCTCCGGTACCCTTGATAATCAATGGGTATGCATGCCCCTCCACTCAAAATTTGACATGAGGACTAATATCAATTATGTTTTCAGTAGTTCAATCGTCACTCTAATTTTCTAAAATTATGAAAATAAAACCTCCTAAATAGGAGTAAATCATGAAACATATATCCAAAGTAGGAGTCCCAAACTTATATACCCGAAATAGGAGTAATTGTTATAATCCAATTTACTGGGTAATTTTATATAGTGTCTGCTCCACTACGTTAAACAACACAGCCGTCCACCTCTTTTCTCTCTCCTCCTTTTCACCATTCCACCGTCGCTGCCGCAATCACCGTCGAGCCCCTTCCGCCATTGCCACCGCCCCTTCCGCCATTGCCTCTTCCCCCTTAGCTCGCTGCCCTGTTTTTTCAATTCATTTGCATATTTTTGGTTTAATTTATTCAACAAATTCCTTCAATGACTCTTGATTAGATCTATGTTTATATTTGTTGGTGCTACAGATTTTCATTGGATTTTGTGTGTGTGTTGCGTGCATTCTTAATCTACGATAAAATTTCTTTGGGTTTCCATGATTTTCTAAACTTTTTTTATGTTTTCCTTGCATATTTCTGTGTGAATTTGTTGTGTGTACTCTGTGTGTATATTTTAGCAAATCAAAAAGTCCAAACAGACTTTTGAGATTATTGTTCTTTCTTAGTTTTTCTTTACAAGTGTGATTGGGGTACTTGGAATAAAAATTTAATTGGCACTCTTGAATGATTATGACATTGGAAAATTATAGAGTTCCTTCGCATTTCTCCTTTTTAACATTATGTATTGTCATTTGTTACATTATATGTTGACATATTTGTCATTATAGGTTGACATGGTTGTCATTATACATTATCATATATTGCATTGGGCCAGGCCCGCCCATACCCATGTTCTACAAGTTCATTTGCACAGGGCCCCCCAAAATTTAAGGGGCCCATTTCAGCCATTTGTATCATTTTTTGTACAGTGCTTTTTTTTTTAAATACGGAGTATCAGTTAATCCGACCACTAATATCTACTCGGCTACGTATCAATCCAAGCCCAACTTTTCAAGACTGTGTTTAAGTCTGCAATCTTTGTAAATTTAGTATTTTCTTGTTTCATGTAGTTTGTTTCATATTTTTCCAACTTTAAGCATGTGTTTTTTTCTTTCTAATTTTTTTCGGTGGACATTTTGTTTCAAAATTTACTAAAATTTCTAATTTTTGTTTCAGATTTATTTTTCTTCTACTCTAAAAATTGATTTTGCTTCATTCATTAGTTTCTTATTTTAGGTTTATTTAAAAAAACTAATTTGTTTTGTTATTTTTGAATCTTTAATTAGTTCTAAAAAATTGATTTTTTTTTGTAACAAGAATATATTTGTATTTGTACCTCATATTCTATGAACAAAATTTAAAATTATAATGATTTTTTATATTATATGGAGTAATAATTCGTAATTAATGAAATAAAAATATTAATACCAATATTTATCTAATTTTTTCTTTATGCTAAATTTTTACCATTAATTTAATATAAACTAAAATTTACACTCTATATTAGATATTGATACAAGAAATGATTTATTAGATTTATCTTATAAAATATTATTGAAACATTATTTTATCTCATTTTTATTAATTATATGTCAAATGTCAATCTTTGTTATGTAAAAAAAATATTGGAGAAATATTCTGAAAGGGAAGAAATATTACTTTTGCCAGGAACTATTAAAATGATTGGGCGGGCCTGCATTAGGCATTGACATGTTTGGCATTATGCCTTTGTTTGATATTATGCATTCACACATGTAATTTCATGTGTGGCGGTATATATAGTCATGTTTGACATTATGTCCTTCATACTATATGGACAGTTTTAATGCGGCACCATGGTGACGACGATGGGAGATTTTCTTTTGATTTATGATCTAGAGATTAGAGATGTTAATCGTGGTTAAGAGAATTAAAAAATGACTTTTTGCAATCTAAAAATAAGGGTATTACTTTTATGTGATGGGTCTTCATTTTCTTGAGTTTTGAACCAAATATCTTACAAACTCCTACTCCTTTTTACTCCTTCCGTTCCACAAAACCCTTATGGTTTTGACTTTGGAGAAAAATAAGGAAAGTGTAATTTTGATTGACTTTTCAATTTTGCCCCTGATGTAATTGGAAAAAGTGAGATGTGATAGTTTGATTATTAGTAAAAAGTATGATGTGATGGGTAGGGTATGAAAAAGTATGGGTAAAAGTGGTTTTTTAATAGAAAGTGGAAGTGTTTTGTAGAAAGCAAAAAAAAACGAAAGAGGAAGAGTTTTGTGGAACAGAGGGAGTAGTATTCATTGTACTGCAAACCTGAAATTTTTATGTTTTGAATGTGAGGTTAAATTTGTCGGGCTCATTTGGAATGTGCGCTTCATTATTGCAATGTAGGTGCATTAGTGGCGGCGGCGGCGACAGAGGGAGGAGGGGCGGTGGTGAAAGTGGCGGCGATACCCTTCTTGAGCGTTGACTATTTGGCGACAGTGGCTGGCTTCTTGCACGACGAGTACTAGGTGATGCTGGTTGCGGCTCCAGGGAGAAGAAGAGCAAAGGCAGCACGACTTTGGGTCGGGATCTGCTTTCGAATGGCGGTGAGTTCCTCCTATGCACCAGCTACTAAGGCTTCCGCCACCAATGAGTGCCAGCGTTCATCACTGGTCGCAGTTCCAAAAGCATCACTCACTACTCGACTCTAGGGACCAATATCAAAGAGTTGGTGTCAAATGCATTTGTCTACAGCTGGGGCAGTGGTATGGACTTTAGTGGTTGATAATTAAAAAAAATGGAAAAAGAAGTAAATTTGAATGGTTCAGGGAGAGGGATTAAGCTTAGTGCTCACGTGCTAGGCAACAAAAAAAGGCAACATGATCGACAAAAAAAATGGACGTATATGGATTGTTGCCCCTTTTTGTAGATTGAGTGAGTTAGCAACTCCTATTTTGCACCTTAACCCAATTATGAATTGGCCTATATATTCTCTCCCTTCCATTAATACAAAGTACAAAGTGTTCCAATTTTTTTACACCTAATTTTTTTGGAATTTCTCCACTCCACTAATACAAATTTAATTTGTGATAATTCAGCACTAATTCTTTTACTCAATTAACATACTTCGTCCGTCCTCAATTAGATTACAATCTTTTTTCTCTCATCTCTTGACAATTTTTGTTTATTTATATATTTTCATTGAGTATTTTGATAAAATAAAATATTTTTGTCACCACTCATTTTGTAGAATTTTGACATAGTTTTTTAATATGTAATTTTTATTTCTTATTGATGCACTAATTTATAAATAAAATAATTTCAAAAAGAGAGAACTCTTGCATCGTAACTCACAATTAATAATCAAATTGGGGACAAAGGGAGTATGTAGTACTCCATTGGCACTAGCTGTAAAGATCATGCAATTATTATTTTTATATTTATCTATTTTTAATTATTAAATTCCATCCTTTAAGATTAAAATAAATAAAGTAATTTATTTTTTGATTTTTTTGATTTTGTAATTTTGTTGTTTAAATTTCTTCGGCCAAACCTTTTTTTTGTTTTTTTCTTTTTTGTCCAAATTTTTTTTGGTTTTTAATTTTTTTTTACCTTTTTTATAGTATAACAATATTCCTTTATAGCAGAAGGTTTTTCCATATTAAATCTTCTATTATCAAATATTATGTCTGTCGTTCTTTTTTGGATTCCTTACCACAGATAGTCTTTTTTATCAGGTTGTGTTAAAAATGGGAGTCTCCGGCGGTTATGGCGGTCCGGAAAAACACCTAAGGTCGAGGCATCCCGTGGAGTTTGTCAAATACGAGGCAAAAAAGAAGGGACGACAAGAAGTGCAAACCCAAATTTCTCGGTTTGCTAACAGAGGTAAGTGCGGCCTTTTTGCTTATAGCGACGAGCAAAATAAGCAAACAATGGCCGAAATGATTTGTGAAGAATATTTGCCATACATGTTTTCTGAGAAACTTGGTTTTATTGATTATTGTCAACAGGCATTAAACCCTCAAGCACGAGGTTTTTCAAGAAAAACAATTAAACGAGAAATTATTCGTCAGTATAAAAATGGAAAAATAAATTTGGCAAATTTTTTTCTTAATTTTAATTCTCGTGTTGCTATTTGTTCTGATATTTGGAGTGAAACTTATCATAATTTGTCTTATATGGGTGTTACTTGTCATTGGATAGATAGTGATTGGATTATGCATAAACGTGTTCTTGCATTTCGTGATTTCAATGAACAACATACTGCTGAAAATATTTTCCTATTGCTTCAGAGTATTCTGCGAGAATACAACTTATCTGACAAAGTGTTTTCATTTGGTTTTGATAATGCTACTAATAATACTGCAGCCATTCTTAGACTTAGAGAAATTTGCCCACCGTCTACGGCTATGGGTAGATTTCTGCATCAACGGTGTGCCTGTCATGTTTTAAATTTATGTGTTCAACAGGGACTAGAAGCTATGGGTGGAGTTTTGACGAATATTAAAGAAGGAATTAAAAGAATTTGGGGGGCTCATCTTGTTTCGAAAAAATGGAAGATTTTCTATAAGTCTAAAGGTATAAAAGAAATAGTTTTTGCAAAAGATATCCACATTAGATGGAATAGTACATACAAATTGATTCATCAGATTCTAAAATATAAAGAGGAACTTGCTGAATTTTTTAGTGATGAACTTCGTATAATCATTGATCCTTTTGAATTTGTACTTGTTGAAAAATTGAATGCTGTATTAGAAGTTTTTAATAACGCAACTCTTACTTTTTCTCATGTTTACCAACCAACTACAAATACATTTTTAAAAGAATGCGTTACAATCGCAACATGTTTTCGTGAAAGTAAGGCTAATCCAGATTTGTACTCATATGTCTCTCCTATGATACAAAATGGTGTTCTTATTATTTGTACATTCCTGATATTTATAAAATAGGTATTATTTGTGATCCACGCTTTAAAATTGAAAATTATAAATTTTAATTGATTATTACTACAAGTGTTTTTTAGATGAAAATAGTTATTACTACTCTTATTTAGTAGAATGGAAAAAAGAAAGAGATAATGCTGTAACTTTTTTTGAGAATTTGTTTGAGGAATATCAAGGGTTATACGGCATTGTACAAGAAGAAACAGCACCACCTCCGCCCCCGAAATCAAAAAAAAGTTTTGCCGGAATAATCGGTGGGCTTCTTGCAAAGAAAGGGAAGCGTGCTCATTCTTCGACGAGTTCAAGTGGTACAACAGTAAGCTCGCACAACGAACTTGCTATGTACCAGGGTGTGCCATGCGATTACGATGAAGACGATGTGGATTTTGACGTGCTCGGATGGTGGAACCGGAACGAACACATGTTCCCATGTCTCGGCATGCTAGCAAGACAAGTGTTATCCGTTCCGGTATCAATCGTAGCAGTTGAACGAGAATTCAGTGCTGGCGGCAACATTCTAACCGACTTTCGAAGTTGTCTTAGCGCTGAATCTCTTGAAACACTTGTTTGCAACCAATATTGGCTCTTGGCAAGACGTCGAGCTCAAGAGTCAACGTACTAACTCGAATCGGAGCATTACATGAATGCAACAACAGATGGAAGTCCGAGTTCTGAAGAATAAGTTATAATTTTTTTTGTTAATGTAAATATGTAATTAGTTTTTTTTAGCTGAGCGATATATAAGCTCCTTCGAGGGTTTCTTTACGGTTCTTTACCTCGTCGCTTTTTTTGAACCGTTAGGATATTAAATGTGGTTGTTCTTCAGTTAGTGTATTATTCATTTAAAATATTTAAATAACAACTACATTTTTAGATAACAACTACATTCCGGTACTTCATTCTTTCCTTATACAATTGCAAATTTAAAATTTTATACTTAAAAATTTTAAAAAAAGCAAAAAAAAAAAAATTAGGGGGGGGGGGGGCGAAACCGGCTGGTCCGGTACCGGAACCGCCGGTCCGGGAACTGGAACCGCCGGTCCGGGAACCGGAACCGGTACCGGCCGGCACGGTGACGGTTCCGGTGACATGGGGTGGCGGTACCGGAACCGGCGGTTCCGGAACCGGAACCGTACCGTGTCCACCCCTAGTTATGAGTTTTATTTTCTAATTCCACACCATTTTTCATATAAAATCTATTAAAAATAATTTTAATCAAGCATTCCAATGCACCCAAAAGAGAAAATCTATGGACAAAAGTAATACTACATCTGTTTCAGAGTATTTGTCCAGTTTTGACTTTTATTAATCAACTATTTTCAACCCTTTGACTTATAATTAAATAAAATATATATTTTATATTAATTACATAAAATAATATGTTAAAAACCTTTATATAATAAATTTAATAACACTATTTTTGTATCAATATCTAATATTATTTTTATTTAATTTGAGATCAAAATTTACCAATTTTGATTGAAAAAAGTCAAAAATAAACAAATATTCAGGGACACTCAGTAATTGATGAAAGAACTGTTCAATAAATTTAGGAGTCAAGAGAAGCACTTCGTAAAAGGAAGGCAGAGGGGGATATAGGTGAATTTGTAATTTTAGAAATTTTAGAAAGTTAGTAACACGAAATTTTGAGTGGGAGGGCATCCATGCCCATACAATTTTAAGGGTATGGAAGAAAAACCTTTTTAATAATTTTACGACGGAATTGAAAATATATGGTCTTGAAGTCAAAATAAGTTTGAGACAAAATTAAAAATAATTTTGAGATGGAATTCAAGCCAAATTTTCTCCTCCCATTGATGGATTAATTAAATTCTTTTTCCTTTCAAAAAAGAATATATGGTCAATCTCAAAGTTTATTTTTTTACTCCCGCATGTATTTAAAATTTAATGTGCCACGTATCACATCTTTTTTTGTTCTCACATAAAAGTGGCTTCAAATCCGTCTTTCAAATTGCTCCATCATTCACACACCCTACCAACTACATCAAAGGGTTATACTTTGATTTCACAACATTCAAATTAAAACTATCAAACACAAAAAAAAAAGGTGCAAACATAATTTATTTGGAAGAGCAAGAAAGGTCGAAACCCACATTCACTTTCTTTTATTGAAAAACAAAGTAAAATATTATTTTAGAACTTATTTAAAAAAAGAGAATTTGTTTGTGGGATGGTGTGAGTATGTAATTAAGTAATTTATTCCAAAACCCAAGTAAAATATTCATTACTTTGTATTACTCCCTTAGATGGGGGAGGGCATTCATGGCAATCATGGGTATTATGTAATACTCCCTCCGTCCACAAATAAAGTTCTCATTACGCGTTACGATGTTTGACTGAAATTATTTTCAAATTATTTTATATGAAACATGGTATGGAATTAAAAAATAAAAATTACATATTTAAAAACTACATGAAAAGATCTACAAAACTAGAGGTGACATGACTATATTATTTTATCAAATAAGACACAAAAATAGGCCAATAAAATGAATAAAGTTTGATCTTGTGAATAGTGAACGAAAACTTTATTGTTGGACGGAGGGAGTATCATCTTATTTCTACCTTTAAGTACCTACAAACTATAAAATGACTGACAACACTTATGTACAAGTACCCTACAATTTTTTTTCAATTTAAAATAAATTAAACAATTTTGATGCAAAATTTGCATGATAAAAGTTTAGCTTTTGGTATCCTACCCACACATAGGTGGTGATGGGTGTATTTCACCCACGACCGGTCAAAGGAGGAGGCCAAATCTTTGACCGGTCAATCGCGAAAGTTTTGGAAGGGAGCCTTAAGTCGTCAGCAAAACGACATATCTTCGGCCAAAATATGACCGGTATACTTCACAAAAAAGTATACCGGTCAAACTACGTTATCATCCTATTTATTCCAGACTTCGATAAATTCATCCCTCGGAGATTACCCGGTGTAGTTTCTGGGGTTGGAAAGTGTCGGCAGAAGAGGATCTGCGAGGGCTTGGCGTGTAGCGACCCGTGTCAGTAGAGGACAATTGGAGATGCTGAAGAATCCATCCAAGGCACTACTCGACAAAGGGAATGATCCCCCTCACAAGGCGACAAGGCAGCTCGAGGACGAAACCAGTCACCTCGCACCACATCAGCAGCATGCCCCCACGTGGGGGCACGTGGTCCTGTCCCCTTAGCCTAGTATAAATACTCATGTAAACCTCAGAAAGAGGGATCCGAATTCATTCTCCCTAAACTCCCTTGTAAAAGCACCCGTGCATTCTCCGTTATAATATAAATTGGGCTACAGGTGTTCCACCTAAAGTCCTACCGGTCAATCTGCGTGTTTTTACCTTTCTTACTTTGCCAAATCAAGCAAACTATTCTAGACCCGGTCTAGTATAGTTTGACCGGTCCAGTAATTTACACCATCATTTTTGGCGCCACCCGTGGGACCGTTAAGGTTTCT
This sequence comes from Cuscuta campestris, assembly GCA_900332095.2. NCBI lineage: Eukaryota > Viridiplantae > Streptophyta > Magnoliopsida > Solanales > Convolvulaceae > Cuscuta > Cuscuta campestris. The sequence goes on along the minus strand of OOIL02004368.1, from coordinate 1,277,752 downwards.
TCTCCTAAACACAAACCTACCCACCAAAACACCACTCGAAATGTCTTCCAGCCAACAAATCAATGCTACTTCCGCTCAGGTGCAGGCCACCAACGAGGGAGCCAGCATCCCTGTGGCTGCTACCATACCGGTCATTCCAGCTCCGGTGTTGCCTCTGGGTCTGAGCTCTGTCCCGACGGCCAGCGTGATCAGTCCCTTCGCGACCCCCGTCCCTTCCGCTAGACCGAGGGTTACGTTCCCACCAAGCATGGCTCAATTCATGAATGACCCAGCCAACCTACAAGCCATCCAGGGCTTTGTCCAGGTCATGGCCATGTGCCAGCAGAACGGGGGGATGCCTTTCCTCCCTGGTATGTTCCCATTCGCCCTTCCAGGCGCGGGAACCATGCCCCTACAAGCTCCGATGGCGGTGACGTCGTTCCAGACGCCGATGCCGCAGCCATCACCTTTCCAGCCCCAGCTGGTCAGCACCATGGCCCCTGTCAACTTGGCCGGTGCACTTAACGCTGCAGGGCCATCGTGTCCCCCGCAAGCTACGAATCCGCAGATCACTCCTGACGGTCATTGCGTCTCGATTGAGAGCGATGTCGGCGAGTGGGACATCCCGAGGGCCCACAAGAAGAAGAAAGGAAAAAACATCCGGCCAGCGACCTCCCGAAACTCCGCCTTCGAAAGGCTGGGGGATAGGGAGGAAGGCCAGATGAAGTCAACCAAGCAAAGGCTGGGGCAGAGCGTTGCCCATGTCAGCGCATTCGCCCGGCTAGGAGAGGTGCGGGAGGCCGAGCCTGCCCGCACCCGACGCTCCCGGTCTAACCGGCAGGAGCCAGCGAGGACGAGGGCCTCCCACCAGGAAGAGGAGGCAGAAAGCCAGCCCAGGTTACCGGTGGCGAACCGGTTAACCATCCCAAACGACCGCGTCCAGCAGATGGAGGCAAAGCTGGAAAGGCTGGAAAAGAAGGTCGGAGAGAAGAATGACCGGGACAAACCCCTGGCAGGGTCCCCGTTCACCACAAGGGTCCATCTGACACCTTTCCCGCGAAAGGTCAAGATCGACGCCCCCAGATTCACCGGGAAGGAAGATCCGGAAATCCA
>OOIL02004368.1:1187429-1275025 GCA_900332095.2 Cuscuta campestris | reverse complement strand
GAGACGGTGGAAATCGAACTTCACCCGGGTGATTCTTCGAGGATGGTCAGAATTGGAGCAAATCTCCCCGAGGATCTCAAGGAACAGATTACACGGGTCCTCCAAGAATACGCGGGCATATTCGCATGGAGCGTGGCGGATATGCCCGGGATAGATCGCTCTGTTATCTGCCACCGGTTGGCCGTGAGGGAGGGAAGTCGACCGGTACGACAGAAGAAGCAGTACCTGGCCAGTGACCGGCGAGAGTTCGTCAAGAAGGAAGTGAAGGACCTCCTCAGTGTTGGTCACATCCGGGAAGTCAAATACCCAGATTGGCTGGCCAACGTTGTCCTTGCTCCCAAGGGCGACACGTGGAGAATGTGTGTGGATTATACGGACTTGAACAAGGCTTGTCCGATGGATTCATACCCCCTTCCCAGTCCAGATCAAATGGTGGACGAAACTGCGGGGTGCGAACTCCTAGGTTTCATGGATGCCTTCAAGGGTTACCACCAAATCTACATGGCCAAGGAGGATGAAGAGAAGACGTCAGTCCTCACATCCGAAGGAACCTACTGCTATCGGGTAATGGCGTTTGACTTGAAGAACTCGGGGGCAACCTACCAGCGCATGGTGAACAAACTCTTCAAGCCACTACTGGGAAAGACCATGGAGGCATACGTCGACGACATGCTGATCAAAAGCCAGGTATCTCTGAACCACCCGGCTGATATGCGAGCCATGTTCGATATCATGGCAAGGTACAACCTCCGGCTGAATCCTAAGAAATGCGTCTTCGCGGTTCGTACCGGGAAGTTCTTGGGATTCATGGTGACCAAGAGAGGAATAGAGCCCAACCCAGAAAAAATCCGGGCCATCACTGAAATGCAAGCCCCTACCTCCGTTAGGGATGTTCAAAAGTTGACCGGTCGTTTACCGGCCCTTAGCCGGTTCCTTTCCCGGTCAGCTGAAAGATCCCTGTCCTTCTTCAAAGTTCTGAAGAAGGCCAGCGCGTTTGCATGGGACAAAGAATGCCGGAGGGCATTCGAGGAGCTGAAAGAGTACCTAGCGTCGGATATTGTATTGTCTAAACCCGAACCGGGTGAAACTCTGTATCTGTACCTGGGAATTTCCCCAAACGCTGTAAGCTCCGTTTTAATAAGAGATGATGGGGCGCAAAAGCCCATTTATTATGTGAGCAAAGCACTAAACGGGGCTGAGAGTAGATATACGGCGATGGAAAAGACAGCCTATGCGCTTTTCATCTCCGCAAAAAAGTTAACATCCTACTTCCAAGCTCACCCGGTAGAAGTCTTGACTGACCAACCACTGGGTGCAGTGTTGCGAAATTCAACATCCTCCAGGAGGATGGTGAAGTGGGTGATGATGTTAACTCAATTCCACATTGAGTACCGGCCAAGGTCGGCAATTAAGGGACAGGCCCTAGCTGATTTCCTAGTAGAAATGACCAGTCTAACTCCAGACTTACCGGTCAACAAGCCCACTGAGCAATGGTGGGAGATGGCAGTTGACGGGGCATCCGGTCCTAGAGGATACGGGGGTGGTATCGTGTTCACCACCCCAGAAGGGTTCAAGATCTACCATGCAATCGTCTTCAACTTCAAACTGACGAACAATGAGGCAGAATATGAAGCTCTGGCTGGAGGGCTCAGACTTGCCTAAACCCTGAAAATCGGCCGGGTCAGTATCAAATCTGACTCTAGCCTGATCGTTGGGCAAGTGACCGGTAACATGGAAGCAAGGGAAGGACGCATGGCACAATACAAGGACCTTGTACTTGCCCTGTTGAAAGGCTTCGAAGAGTTCAAGATCGCCCAAATTCCCCGGGCGGAAAACGCGGATGCAGACCTTCTCTCCAAATTGACGCAGTATACTCCCGAGCATGTCTCAAAACTTGCCCGGGTAGAGATCCTTGACCGTGCAAGCATCGAAAAATTGGAAGTCGCCGCTATAACGGCCGGAAGCCAATTTGACCGGTCAAACTTAGTCGGGGCGGACGACCATTAGATGTATGATCTGATGGAATATTTGATGGATGGGAGCTTGCCAGAACAAGATGACCGGGCAAGAAAAGTGAAGCTCAGGGCACCCCGATTCCAGATTCTTGATGGAAAGATGTATAAAAGGGCATTTGGGGGGCCACTCCTGAGATGTCTAACCAACCGGGAGGCTGAGCGAGTCATAGCAGAGGTCCACGAAGGCGTATGCGCGGCGCATCAAATGTCCCGTACGCTTTCCCAGCGCATCATCTTGTTGGGGTATTACTGGCCAACAATTGTACAAAATTGTGAAAGGTACGTCCAGAAATGCAGGACGTGCCAAGTATTCTACAAGTATCCCGGTAGACCGTCGACCTACTACCACCCCATATCGAATGTCATCCCATTCGCTAGATTCGGGGTTGATATCATTGGAGCCTTTCCAGTCGCCCAAGGAGGAAAGAAGTTCGTAATCGTAGCCATCGATTACTTCACCAAGTGGATTGAGGCCGAGGCATTGGCCAACATCACCACGCAACAATGTAAGAAATTCATTTGGAAGAACATCATCACGAGGTTTGGAGCGCCCATGAACCTCATCACCGACAACGGCCCACAATTCCGAAATCCAAGATTCACAGAATACTTGGAGGGCTTCGGGATCAAGCACAATCGCTCTTCGGTGGCGTACCCCCAAGGGAATGGCCAAGTCGAAAACGCCAACAGAACTATTGTAGATGGTTTGAAGAAACGGCTGGGAGAGGCAGGAAACAAGTGGCTGGAAGAGCTCCCACACATCGTATGGGCATTCCGAGTAACACCCAGGAGGGCTCATGGGGAAACTCCATTCTCCCTAACCTATGGGTGTGAAGCAAGGCTGTCCATCGAAGCTGAATTCCCCACGTTTCGGGAGTCAAATTATCAACCCCAGCAGAATGAGGAAGATCACTTGGCCGAACTCAGCTTGGTCGAAGAACGGAGAATGACCGTGGAAGTTAAAATGAGCACATATCAACAAGTCGTGAAGAAGTACCACGACAACAAGGTTGGACCGCAATACTTTCAAGTCGGCGATGAAGTCCTGCGAAGAAGGGAGGTTAGTAGACCGGGAGACGGAGGAAAGCTGGCCAAAAACTGGGAAGGGCCTTACCGGGTGAGAGCTATCATTCGCCCGGGGACCTACCGGTTAGAAACTCTTGAAGGTGTACCGGTAGAAAGAACCTGGAATTCCCATCATCTTCGCAAGTTCTACAAATGATTGTAATACTAGGCAAGGCCTACTTTATTATCAATCAAACCGATGATGTTCAATACTCTACTTGGTAGCGGCAGAATTGATAAGTCGAACCTATCCTAGGAGGGCTTCCTGGGTGGATCGAATCCTCTTGGATAAGCCAACTGAGACACAGGCCCGGACCTGGCACGCTGGTTACTACACCGGTCTTGCTCAGTATAATAAAAAAAATATTAAAACCCGGAAGAGGGGCCCGGAAAAGGGTATGCCTGCAAGAGGGCTGGACCTGGAAGAGGGTTCGAACCGTACTTACACGGGCCCATGAGGTTTGACTGGTGTCGGGGAATCAGCCGGCGCCGTCAAATTGATTGGGGACTAAAAGATGCCCATTAAAAGAAATAGAAGGGGATCGTCCACCGTGGCGCATCCTGTTTCCCCCTTCTCAGGGAAGACTTGAACGGGGGGGTGAGCTAAGGCCTTCCCGGGATGGTAGGAATCAAAGGGCCATTAAAAGACTTAATCACCCGGAAGAGGGGGCCCTGGAAGAAGGGTGCATTTGGACCTTGGAGAGGGTTCGAAACCATTCGACATGGTTAAATCTCCAGTATTCTTACCGGTTAAGGATACTTCAAGAATTACTAGGTTACAGGTGTTTCCATCTACAACCTACCAATAAAAAAAAAGAATACCCCGGTCGGGTATGGGCACAACAGAACTTCGAAAGTTCTACATCCATCGAAAGGCAAGGCAGTTGACCGGTCAAACCATGGAGTGAGAATTCACCGGTCAAAGTAAACTCTATCAAAGAATTGGTAAAGCTACCCAAAAGGGCAAAGTAAAGTGTGGCCGGTCAAATTTGTTAAGTTGGCCAAAATGATGAAGACGTTCAAAAAGCAAAAATTGAGATCTGACCAGTCAAAGTTACTCGAGCTAATCCTTCAGATGAAGTAATCAAAGAGAACTTTGAAGTTCCACCGGTCGAAAACAATTGAGAAGTGGCCTAATTTATATACCGGTCAGAATTTCTATGATGGTATTCTAAGAGGCAAGAGCAAAGTATAAATCAACAAGCAAACAGATATGCAAGATCCACCGGTGTGGAAATTAAACATGGCATTCAATTAAAATAAAAATGTCAAATGTTTACAAGTACGCCGGGCATACCCGGGGAAATTTGTTCTAAAAGTTTTACAAAGACAACCGGGCGCAGCCGGGGAGATTAGTCCAGGGGGAAGGGGGGAGTAGGCTCTTCTTCCGGGATTGGGGCCAAGCCGTAGGATGCAGCGGTGAAGTCTGGATCTTTTTTGAGCAGCACCCGGTGAGAGGCGATCCGGTCCTTCTTTTGACCGCTCTTGAATCCGAAGGATCCAATCGCAGTAATCATTTTCCTTCCTTCAGGCTCCCGGTATAGAAGCCTGAAGGACTCCATCGTCGTCTCTGGAGTCGCCGTCATCACCCGGGCAGCTTCAGCCTTATTCTCTTCCACCTAGGCAGCTGCGCGCCCGAGGAAGGTTTCTTCCTTCTCCGCTACTTCCCTCTTGGCTTCAGAGACTTCATCCAGGAGCCGGCCATTCTCCTCCTTCAGTTGGGAGATCTCGGTCTTCATTGCCCCGGCCAGCCCAGACAGCCGGATCAGCTCATCAGCCTGGCTCCTCAGGATGAGTGTCATCTCTTCTTTCTCCTTCTTCAGCCGGTCGACTTCAGAAGGGGAACTCATCCCCAACCGGTCCGCTGTGTGCGGCCCAATCTCCCCCGCCTACACAAAAACGAAACTTACCGGTAAGTTTCTCAATAGAGGAAAAAGAAAATAAAGACCGGGATAGCGGCGGGACTTACCTTCTTCAGCCTCAGCCCCCAGATTAATGAAGACCTCTTCAATGGTCTGGCCGGCCGGCTCAGGATGTGACCTTGCCCTCTTCTTGGCATAGGAAGGGTGCGTGGTGGCCACCTTCTTCACCCGGCGACCGGCCTTTTCCTTCTCCTTCCCCTTGGACCGGTTATCTTGGGGCTCATCTTCATCGAGGATTTCCACGGTCCCTGGATTGACCGGGAAGGTCCTGGCAGGATTGGCTTGGGAGCCCTCGGTCTCCCCCGCCGGTTGGTCGTCGGGGATGGCGAACTCTTCGAACTCCATATCTGCAAAAACAACTAAAATTTTTAAGTACATGCAATGGTACCGGTCAAAGCGCAAATCACAAAAAAAAAAGAATAAAAGTACCTGGGTGGTTCTGGCCCTCAGCCTCTGCAGTGTTGCCCGGGGAGGGTATCCCGCGCCCCGCTGCTTCCTGGGCCTGGGAGGTACTCTCACCACCCGACTCTACCCTCCAAACCCAGCTACCTTGATGGAAGATCCTCCCGGTTTGAGGATCCCCACGCATGAGGATCTCGAGATTAGCTTCCAAGTCTGGGGAGGAGACCGGTGCAGCATACTCTTGGTCGAGGAGATGGTCATTCCATTTCAGACCGGTCGGAGGAGTGAAGAAGGGGGGAAACTCGATGAAGACAAACTTTTCCTTCCATCCCTGGTTACTCTGGGGGACTTCGGAAATGAACTTCCTACCGGTGCGGGCTTTGAAGAATACAAAGCCTTCGCAGCCAGCCCCGCCCGGTAGGACTTCGAAGCAAAAAAGGAAAAGACGCAAAGAAGGGAAGATTTTCACATGGGTACAAATATTTACAAAAGAATGGAGATACCGGTGGGCGTTAGGTGTTATTTGACCGGGCAAAATCCTAAACGCGTGGCATACTTCGGTTAGGAGGGGGCGAAGGGGAAAAACTATGCCCGCATCCAGGGATATGGTGTAGAACCCTATCCTATCCTCCCGGTGGGGTTCGACAATGTTGGGCCAGTTGGGCTACCCATCCGGGAGCCTCCTACGAATTTTGTTCAAGGCGATTTTGGATACACGGGAAGGGATGTCAAGGATGTAGAAGGTGGGGAGTGGAAAGTAACCGGCAGCATGAAGCCGCTCCTCCCACGCATCCCGGGTTTCGTGTTCAGGGTCATAGGGACCCGGTTCGTCATCGACCGGGTCATCCCTCCCCACGAAAGTATCACCGGGCATCTGATTTACAGGATGCGGGTCGGGAATGGAGGAGTTGGGAACCTGACCGGGCATGGAGTCAGGAGAAGAAGACCCGGTCGAAGAAGAGGAGTTGGAGTCCTCAGAGGAGCAGTCCTCTGAGGAAGAGATCATATCGCTAAAAGAAGACATGACCGGGAAAGTAGAGAAGGAAGGGGAAACTTACTTGGCTCGGAGGGCTGGATAGCGAGAGAGAGGAATTTGACCGGTGAAAGCTCTAGGAGGCGAAGTGCGAAAAGTGAGAAGTGAAGGGGGTTGGAGGCCTTTATATAGGAGGGAGGAAGCCGAATCAGGCGACGTGGCCTCTCCAGGTTGCGCCGCGTCAGGCGGCGCAATGATGACCCACTGGCAGGCGAAACGACGGGTGGGCCGCCGACCGTTGCAACGACGTGTGTCCAACACGTGTCAAAAACTCTGAGTTCAAATTTCAAATTTTGAGATTTTCGGGCGGGAAAAGTCTGAAATTCAAATTTGAGGTCCCGTTTTAGACTTTTTACTTCCCGCTCATGACAAATTGCATGACCCAGAAGTGGAGGGCTTATTGATGGGTGTATTTCACCCACGACCGGTCAAAGGAGGAGGCCAAATCTTTGACCGGTCAGGAAGGGAGCCTTAAGTCGTCAGCAAAACGACATATCTTCGGCCAAAATATGACCGGTATACTTCACAAAAAAGTATACCGGTCAAACTACGTTATCATCCTATTTATTCCAGACTTTGATAAATTCATCCCTCGGAGATTGCCCGGTGTAGTTTCTAGGGTTGGAAAGTGTCGGCAGAAGAGGATCTGCGAGGGCTTGGCGTGTAGCGGCCCGTGTCAGTAGAGGACAACTGGAGATGCTGAAGAATCCATCCAAGGCACTACTCGACAAAGGGAATGATCCTCCTCACAAGGCGACAAGGCAACTCGAGGACGAAACCAGTCACCTCGCACCACATCAACAGCATGCCCCCACGTGGGCGCACGTGGTCCTGTCCCCTTAGCCTAGTATAAATACTCATGTAAACCTCAGAAAGAGGGATCCGAATTCATTCTCCCTAAACTCCCTTGTAAAAGCACCCGTGCATTCTCCGTTATAATATAAATTGGGCTAGAGGTGTTCCACCTAAAGTCCTACCGGTCAATCTGCGTGTTTTTACCTTTCTTACTTTGCCAAATTAATCAAACTATTCTAGACCCGGTCTAGTATAGTTTGACCGGTCCAGTAATTTACACCATCAGGTGGTGTAGATTTGGTTTGTGGTTTGGAAGGAATGAAGTTTACCCATGCAGGTACCCCGTCCTCTCTTAGTTCCAAGTTAAAGAAAATTGTGAAAGTTTGTGGCTAACTTAATCATCAATTTGTGTTTATGAATAAAGTCAAAAAATTAAATCTAAGGGTCTGTTTGGTACACGAAATTTACGAAATTGGAATTGAATTGGAATTGAAATTCTATGGAATTGAATTCAATAGAATTGAGCTTTCCAATTCTAATTCAGTTTTTGTACTACCAATTCCAAATTCCAATATTTCTGTGCTACAAAACACTAGAATTAGAATTGAAACCTCAATTACAATTTCACGGCTTGAAATCCGTCTACCAAATGGAGCCTAATATTTTTTATATTTGTAATTAATAATGATTTCTTAATTTTTCAAAGTTATATAATTTTTTTTAATGTCTTTTATGATAAATTAGAAGTCAAAGTTTAACGCAACTTTTTGGTAGAGACTAAACGTTTTAGAAGAGAAAAACAAAACTCCATTAATTGCGTTATCACACATGTCTCCTTTCCAACACCCACTCCACCCAATCAAAGAATGTTTGATATGACGCAAATAAAAAATAAATATAGGTGCCAAACCAATTTTGATTGAAAAATATACTCCTTCCGTCCCTAAATATTTGTCACTTGTATTTTCCAAGGTAAAATATCAAATTTTTTCAATTTATTTTATTTACATATTGGCATAGAAATAAAAAATAAAATTTACATATTAAAAAACTACATAAAAAGTTATTCGAAATAAGAGGTGTCAAGAATATTTTATTTTATCAAATAACCAATGAAAACGTAGAAATAAACAAAAGTTCTCGCGATTACTGAAAAAGTAAATGTGACAAATATTTTGGAACGGAAGGAGTAGGTGGCAACTAAAAATAATTACACTCTTTATTTTTGCACTTTGATTAATTAATTACTTGATAAAATGAAATATTCTTATGACCTTTTTTGTGGAACTTCTAACATAGATTTTAAATATATATAAATTTTATTTTTTATTTTTATATCAATTTTTAAATAAAATAAATTAAAAAAATTAAAAAACATATGTCATTTTGCATACAATGTAAAACATTTTAGGACGAAGAGAGTATTAACATTTTAGAAGGGAAAAACAAAACTCCATTAAAAATAGTTGACTCGTATAAGGAGCTTTTAAAATAGTTCAAACATGTGCCAAAAAATACTCGTAGTTCAAAAAGAAAAAAAAAGAAATGAAATGAGCATTATTTATTGTTTATCAAGACATAAGCAGTCCATATGATTCTTTTATACTAAAAATCAAGTACTCCGAAATATTTTCTAATAACTGAATATAATTTAAAATACTACAAATTATTTTTCTTCTACTACCTCCGTCCCAATTTATAACGCCTGTTTCGGTTTACGATGTTTGACTGAAATTATTTTCAAACCATTTTATATGACAAATGGTATAGAATTTAAAAATAAAAATTACGTATTAAAAAACTACATCAAAAGATCTATAAAACTAGTAGTGACAATAATATTTTATTGTATCAAATTGCTAACGAAAATAGAGAAAGAAAGTGAATGAAGTTTGACCTTGTAAATAGTAAACAGACATTATAATTTGGGACGGAGGGAGTATTTTTTAAAAAATTTTAATCAATTAAATGTAAGTCTAATATATTACATAATATTAAAAATGCATTAACCTTTAACCCATTGTATACGTCACAAGAAAAATATTTTGACTCGCTCATTAACCTAGTTCGACCGATTAACTCTTGAATCATTTACCTTGCTCTTCGATTCAACATCCGGTTCAATTTTTAGAATATCATGTGAGGCACAACACTACATATTTTCCTAGAAGGGCATTCACCAACATAATTGATGATATTGAACTAGAATATAGTGTCTTTCAGCTTAAGTAGTCCTGACGAATATGACAGTTTTATCTGATATAATAATTCCTTGTGTGCACCAAATACAATACATTTTTCTAAAAATCAAACTAAGATTTTATCGTGATCTTTATCTCAGTATTGAAGTCACGTTGTATGGGGGTGGATACCCCCCATCCCCTAAAAAGTATAGTGCCTTAATAAACCACTTCAATATCCCTGTACAGTCTAAAAGTTTTTAAAATTATTCCATGTACTCAAAAAGAGGAACAAATTGTCCCTTGTACTACTCTGTTATTGTGTTCAATCTGGTCTTTACTTTTGCTCTTATCTATGGAGTACTACACAAAACTCTTAACAATGACATAATTTTATTTTAGACAATCTAAAAATTGCTCTTTTTACATATTGGTTCATATTCTGTTTAACTTTAGTCACCATAAAATATGTCTTATTTTTCAACGATGATAATGTCTTATTTTTCAACGCATGCGGTTGCCAGAAATAAAAATCAAATTTTTTTCTCAATTAGAACTTCTTGCTCAACTAGCTAAACAAACCCACCACCATTTTAAATAAACGTTCATATGATGATGGTAGCATGCAATTGTTTATTACCCTAAGAAGTCTTTAAAAAGACATGTATGAAGAAACTCAAAACGAATGGTGTGCGTCCTATAGAAATGTTGGCGGTGAGAATTAAATGGGCCAGAGGTCAAAGCCCAACATGGGCCAATCCAATCCCAATATCTGGGCTGGTCATGATAATCTTGGCCATTTGGTGGTTTTAAGCCTAGATCCTATTGTTCCGTTTAGTAAGTTTAAATCCGTTTTTGAGATGATGTAGGCCCGATTTGGCATCAACATTTGAGATTTGCATTTACATTTTAAAAAGGCTATCTAATAATAGCCTTTAGCATTATCATTATCAAAATTAATCTACATTATAAAAATTTTATCCAAAATGCTAACAGTAATTGAAAACTCTGCTTCGAAACAACGGTAATGAATGAAATTATGCACTCAATGGAAACTTAGACTTTCGGAGTAGATTTCAAAATCTGTATTTGATTCAAAACACTTGGGAATTCAATAAATTTGGATTTGGATTCGAATTTGAGCCAAATTCAACTAATTCCAAATATGACTCAATTACAAAATCAAATTTCAGAATTAAAATCCAAATATTCAAATGAAATCTAGAGTCCCAAACACTAATACTCCGTATTATTTACTCCATACCTTGTTCTATTTCAATGAGTACTTGCATCAGCTTAACTTCTTTTTTTGGGGGGGTCTCCCCTAATTACATTTCACAAATGTATTCTTAAGAATACATTTCACAAATGATGCTCTATAGTAATAGATATTCCACATTTAGTCCAGTGTTTTATAAAATTCTATTGGGTGTCTACTTCTAATGCCATTTAAGTCTTCTTTACATCAAGTTTCAAATTGATAAACTACCAAAAAAACATTAAACGGCAATTTTCCAAATTTATAAGAGAACCTTAATTACAACCCCCTAGTATACAATAGCATAGAGACTAGCACTGAATAATATTCACAATTAATGTGAACTTACAAAATATTGAAGACATTTGTAGAATTTAATTTAAAAATAAAACTTCACCTTTCCCTTTCAAAAACAAAACATTCATGTGATTCAATAATCTTTAACCACACAGTTCCATTTTCTCAAGGTCAGGTGGAATAGAAAACAAATATGAGGATGGAGGGAGTAGTATCAAAGAGGGCAAGCATTGCGATTTCAGGCACGAGAAAACCGAAAAAAGGATAACCAATGCACAAGCCAAGTGAAACCCAACTCCACACAGAAAGCTAAGGTTCACACTGATATCAGCTGGCAATTTATGCTAAAACCCAAACTTTGTATATACATACATACATACATACACACATACATACATACATATATATATATATATATATATATATATATATATATATATATATATATATATATATAGACACACACACACACACAACTTTGCCTCGAAGACCTTCCTAGGAACTAAGGGGAATGCCATTGGTAAGAATTGATATGTGCCCTTTTTTTCTGTAAAAAGCAATGTCAAAATGTACAGTTCACCGTGGCGGGGTCATCTTATAAACTAAGAAGAATAAAAGAAAAAGGTTTACCAGTCCATACCTATAATATAAGAAAACAAAAATAAAGGCAAAATGGACACATAAATTAAAGCCAACCCCCAACCATCATCATCATCATCATATATATGTGTGAGTGATCTCTCTAGAAATAATTTCAGAAGAAATTGAGAGCTTACCAAGTAAAGAAACCTCCAAAAGCTGTTGGTAGAATAGCAGATTCCTTTCTACTATTGCTTGGGCACGTCAGTATCCTCGATTCATCTTCTGGCAGACGAATCTTCTAGTATAAAAGCCGATAATTTTATAGATACATTGCATCTTCCAGTAAGAATACATAATAAAATATTAATAATGGAAGAGCATTTCACTTTAAATTAGCTTCTTCCTTTTACTTTTTTTTCTCCTCTTTTTTAGTCTTGAGTTTTTCACTATCACTATTACAACTACTTGCTACTACCCTACTACTCGGAATCAGAATCAATACTTAAGTATAATCTTGGTCTTACAGATCGTCGTTGTCGAGGGAATGAAAAGGGGCTATCTGATCTTTCTCTCGACTTCTTGGATTTATTACTATTCATCTCGAGGAGCAATGGAGCTGTACCAAACAAGAAAAGTATTTCATTTCTACCTCCCAGAAAAGAACTAATTACATTTGCCTCCCTGAGTTCAGTTAAACAACCAAATCATCCCTGAGGCTTCTGAAAAGTACAAATACACACCCCTTGTCAAGTAAATTTTTCCATTACGGAAAACAATAGATGGAGAGTATTCTGAGTATTAGTAGGATTGCGTGTTTTCAATATTTTTTTCTGAAAACACACCCCTTGTCAAGTCCCAAATAGTTTTTTTTCCTAAAAACCTGTAAACATTTTAACCGATATGAAACAATGGAGATTGAAAAATCCAGACCAAACCTTGCTAATATCAATATATTCCATGACATTTTAATTTTAAAGGTATATTTCTCGAAATCAATGGACTATTTAAGAGGTTCATCTGTAATTTTCAGAAACCTCATGGACAATTTGGTAAAGTCAACCAAGCCTAAGAAAAACAAATGCAATTAAACCAAAAAGGAAAATGCTTAACTGATCCCAATTTTTTTTGTAAGGTACAACCACTCTAAAGTATACATAGTTATTGTATTTTTTGAACTTAATCAGTTATTGGTTGCTTTGAGCCTTTGACAAGAAATTATAATACTCCCTCCGTCCAGAAATAAGCATAGTTTCCTTTTTGGTATGTCCCAACGTAGAGTCTCATTTCCCTTTTTGGTAGGGAATATGTGGCTTTCTGTTAGAAATCTGAAGAGATTCGTGAATCGTGTGATAGATGAACTCCTTGCTTGCGCGTGACTAGAAGAGAAAGAACTTCGAAACCTATAGTCTATGACTAAGAAGGAAGAATTGCTTATTTGTTGGGACGATAATTTTATTAATGAATCGGCTAAATAAAAATACACATTCTTACAAGAGACGTACCACAGTCATAATAGATCATTAGTAATATTACTAATGATTAATAATATATTTAGAACAACATCTGTTGTAATATTATAACAGCGCCTACGGTGTTCTAATTGAAAAATTGATAGTTCCTACCCCTCTAAACCCCCCCCCCCTCGATCAAATGAATAACTATAATTATTATTATTATTATTATTATTATTATTATTACTACTACTACTACTACTATTATTATTAGTAGTAGTGGTGGTGGTGGTGGTGGTGATGGTGGTAGTAGTAGTATTATATTATTATTATTGTCACCATTATCATAATAATAACTAAGGATCTGTAACATCACTCCCTCCTATAAATTTGAGCTCGTCCACGAGCTTAAGTGCAGACTCGGGTCCATGGATACCCATTTGGTGGTTTCTCCTTTGGATCGGATGTTTCACGGCTCTGTCCTGGGTTTTAGAGTTCACCTGTGTCAAAGTTAGGGAGGGTTTGACGGCCAGCACCTGGGCCAGATTCGTGACGTATCAGACTTTGCAGATCGGCTAATTGGGTAGATGCACTTAAGAGGGGCTGTAATCCGGCTATAAATAGGGCTAGTTGTTGCCATTGTGCCAAGGATGAACCTCGGTTACGCAAACTAATGCCCTCCAGACTCTGGTATTGAGCACAATGATCCTCCAGTAAAATTGGACTTTTTATTTAGGATGGAAGGTGTTAGGTGTATGAAATTTGACTATCAATTGTTTTGAGAATTTTTTACATTAAGTGTGTTGGAGTATATAACAATCATTCCTGGGCCACAACCACAAGCTTGAGCTTTTGGTTGAGTTGGTTCCTTGACATGGTAACGGAGCAGGTTTTTGGCCCACCTCGTTTGTCAAGGTGTCCGTCTAGATGTTAATTCCTAGCGGCCCGTTTGTCTTTAGCCCAGTTGTCCGTATGGAGTATGTAACCAACGGCCTGTGGCCCGTTTAACACGATTGCTAGTCTAGAAGTCCATACCCAGCGACTCGTGGTCCTTTAGGTGTTGGCGCTCAAAAAAAAGTCAAGGGAATGGGAGTTTATTTGCAAGTGGTCAACCGGTTAGATTCAAAATGGCCCGGTTGTCCACTTGAGGGGAAGTGTTAGAGTCTATCCCACATCGGAAAGTTGAATAGAAAAGTTATCGGTATATAAGCTCTTGAGTTTAACTAACTAGTCGATTGGATTCAATCTTTTAATGTGGTTCAGCCCAAGTGTCTTATTACCCAATCCAGTTGTCCATACCCATCCCAAATTCTATCATGGTATCGGAGCCTTGATGACCAAGAGGTCACGAGTTCGAAACTCACTGGCACCCAGTTTAAAAAAAATTAAGGTTTCACGTGCAAGGCTCAAAGAGGTCACACCTGCACGTGAGGGGGCGTGTTGGAGTATATAACAATCATTCCTGGGCCACAACCACAAGCTTGAGCTTTTGGTTGAGTTGGTTCCTTGACAAAGTGAGAAACTAGTTTTGAACATACTGGACTCTATTTTTGGGACAAAATTGTTTCAGGCATAACTATTTTGAGACACTATATGAACTTTCAAAAAACTCAAGAAAAAATTAATCACAAGTAACGAACTATAACAAAAACTAACATCTTCAAACATAAGATCAAGATAATATTGCTTGCATGTACATAGGTGTAAAAGTGAAGATCCACCCATGAATTGTTAAAAGTAGACCTTACCAGTATCAGCCAAAGAATCCAAGCTATCGCTGCCATCCTTGGATTGCAATTGCTGCTGCATGGAGTTAAAACCATTATCAGCTGAAAGACCACTGTGAGTCCCCATACCTCCGACTCCGAGTCTAAGGGAAATCAAATCTTCATTTCGAACACCACCATTCGAGACCTCTGGCTGATCTCTCATATCAATATCTGCCGGTGTGTTTGAGGGCCTAGTAGGCAAAAATATCTGAAGTGAGTCATTACCGTCATATGCCAAGGGATTATCGAGTAAACCATCGTTTATATCCACAGTATGAAGACCAGCAAAAGATTCTGGCATGACATCAGCAGATCCTCCCAAAGTGTTATCTGTTGTCAACCCATAGGTGTTAACACTAGTTGTAGGACAGTTAATGGAATCATGCTGCACATCAACTAAAGATCCTGAGACATCTGGGTCCGTATCAAAAAATTGAAAGCCACTACCTCCCTGAGCATTGGGAAGCGAAGGCCAAATAGGCATCCCAAAGGCATCTACATTGCTAACGACATCAAAATCGTCCATTCTTGAATTTCCTTCATTAGCTAAAGGAAGATCTCCATGGTAAGGATCTTGAATTCCTTGTTGATGGATAGAGAAAGAGATTGATCCACCATCGGTATTGGGGGCATTGTAGATAGCCCCTGAAGGTATTGTTACTGGTTCGTTTTCTTCGTCAGAATCACTAAGAACAATAACCTCAGCACCTGCAGACGGCGCAGATGGATTTTGAGAAGTAAAACATAAGCCCGGGTCCATATTATGTGAAATGGAATCAAGTTCAAGTCCAGCTGTGGTGGAGAAATCAAGATTCCCATTTCCGTTCTGATTTACACTGGGATCATCTCCTTCTTTTCCACTTACAGTGGCACTGCTGCTAAGGATATCCTGCCCAAGCAGTTCAAAATTCTGTTCTAATCTGTTTCCGGATATGGGTGTCCATTCACCATTAGCATCTTTCTTCCATCCAACTCTAAGACTTCCACGGCAATCTGAACCGCCAACTTCCTGTTTGATCTGTTTGAGAATATCAGGCCTCGGTTTAGATTCTGCAGCATCAGAGGGCAAGCACAAATTTCCATTAGGCAAGTGCCACTGCCCGAGATCCCCAAGACTTTTCCTGTCACCGTCCATCTTAACACGCCAAGAACCATCAGGTTTCACCTCGATCTCTGTTACATCTTCTCCACAATTCTTCAACTGAATTGAGAGTAAGTGAAGAGACAGTTGGTGGGTGAGGGAGTGAAGTAAAACAAAACATTATGCAAATTTGAGAAACAATTGGTACCAAGCCTTTAAAGGGGGGGGGGGAGGGGGGGGTTATGAAGAACTATACTTACCTTGGATGTAATTCGATTGAAATATGGATCAATGATTATATGCTCCAGAGAGTAATTCTTGAGACAAATAGGGCATTGCCACTGCAGCACAATTTACAAAAATATCACCCTACATAGAAAATAGGGGAAATCCCAAAAACATAAACCCAAAACAAAAGATTATTTAGTGTAGTTACCTTCCTAGAGCGTTGGTTCATTTCAACAAAAACCTCAAGATCAAAACAGCCCATGTGAACACAGGGCTTGAATCTCCCAGCAACCTTTATCCTTGATCCACTCATCTGGAGCAACAACAACAACAACAACCCAGTTAAATCCCACAAGAGTAGGGTCTGGGGAGGGTGTGTGTACGCAGACCTTACCCCTACTCGAAAGTAGAGAGGCTGTTTCCAAAGAGACCCCCGGCTCAACGTTGAAAGTTGCATTGCTTGACTAACTGCTACTTCATTAATTAAAGAAGCGCAGACAGTTTAGAGATCCATTTTGGTTTATTCCATCATATACAAATAAAACTGTTATGATATGGCTGCATGTAATAATAGGTTTATGTAAACAAAACAATCCTTGAGAGTAGTAACAACACTAAGTTTTGAGGGAAAAAGGTGTTGACAATTATCTCACCTAAGCCAGTTTTTTTTAATATGGCCAATTCCACAGTACACTGGTATATAAGATTCTAAATAAAGTGAAAATTTATTCATACATCACAATATCATAAAATATAAGCTTTTCTTGAGTTATAAAATTCTCACGTGACTAGAACATTAAAGTAGCATTATTTCATGCAGACCAAATGTCCATATCCCATCAGTCAGATGCATGTGGAGCTCATTATATTTCTGAAATTCAATCTTCAAGATCACATTAAAGACCATACTCCATAACTTTATTGGGTGAAAATAAAGTGGGGTGGGAGGGGGGACGATTGCAATATTACAAACTTTTTAGCAAAGACCATGGTCACATTTATAAATTGTTTTCAGAACATGTCTACTTAATAATCATATGTACTTGAAGAGATATATTTTTTATGGAAAAAAAATCATTCACATAGTAACATCAAAAGCTATGTGGGAAAGCATGGTATCATCCAACTTGAGCAAGTTGAATCTGGAAATCCGGTGATTGATTTTGCAACAATAATCACAAAGCTGCTTAAAAACTTTAATTACTTACCGGACATCGAAGATTCACAGGAATGCAATCAGCTACAACTTCAATATCGCTGTCACTGTCAGCATTTTCTGTGACATTTCCCCCACCAACGCACCGGCAAACACGAGCAAGAGCATCATCAAAACACTCTCCATCCAACACTTTAGGGATGATGTTAAGAACCTAAAGGCAGAAATTAAACAAAGCATAAAAATGGCAAAAGAATTGCATCCACATGGTAGGACAGTCACATCTTCCAAGCTTCACATAAGATGTAAATTCATTTTCTTGGCACATGAAGTGAACATGAGTATGAATTATATAATGCTCAAAACAGTCGACTAACATATAAAAGGAAACTTCACAACATGCTGCAAAAGAAACTAGTCACCTTCAGTTGAAACACAAGTTTTTGTGACAAAAGTCAAATAAGAGGTGACATGTAATGAGGTTGCCACAAAGTTGACATAGGAACAAAAAGAGGGATGAACTCATTAAATATTAAGGGGCTCTCGATCACCAAAAAAAGTGAATAAAAAACCCCACACTTTAAACAACAGTGTGCATAAAACAAAAGTGCAAGGTGATTTCGCTCTATCAAGAAAACATAAAAGCAGATACCTGCTGGAGAGTACGCCGCTTTACAATTCTGACACCCAAACAGAACACGCGAGCATCACCACCCGTCAAGGAAATTTTATTAATCCCATCTCTGGTGTATGCTGTTATCTGAGAAATGTTAAAAGCTATAATTGAGACAAATAACTAAAAAATCACTTGCACCTCAATATTCACACAAAAGAGATAGATTGGGTGTGTTTGATTTGACAATCACCCAAGCATCTAGAAACTATATTCATTCCCTCCATCCCACGGAAAGGGCTGTGCGCTAAAAGATACTATCATCCTAAAAAAAGTCTTGTTTGATCAAATGAAGATGATTTTTAAGAAGTTTACTGAAACAGCATGAGTAACCAGTTTAATATATAATGTCAGTTAAACTATCAAATAAAATTAAGTATCATTTACGACAGATAAAATACTCCATCCATCCCTAAATAATCTTCCATTTCGAATTATGAAGCTTGATTGAAACACGAAAATCAAGAAAAGTAAGATTGTGTGGATGATATGAATGATAAAAAGTAAAATAAAGTAAGAATGAATGTGACCACAAAAATATGACCAAATGTGGTATGATTGTATGAGAAAAAATAGGACGGACAAAAATAAGATAAAAACGGACAAAATAGTGGGACGGGAGTATATGTTAAAAAACCATAGTTATGAAAGGCGAGTGGGAAGTGGCAGGCGAGAGGACCTTTTTTGTGGCAAGAGGCGTGGTGGGTGGCGGGCGATCAAATGGCAAACAAAAAAAGGCACACACATATATATAGACACACACACACACATACACATACACATAGTTCTCTTAGTTATTCTAAAATAAATAATTCCATTAATAATTGAATATATTGTATGAAATGACTTAAAAATTTTATTTGTGTAATAAGAATTCCACAAAAAAAAACAGATTCGGAATACTGAAAATAAAAAAAATGTAGTCAAATAAATATAAACAAAAATACAAAACTGAAAGTTTAATAAAAATCATAACTGAAACCTAACCATATATGCAGACGGGGAGGCTTATAGCAAACAGGATAGGGTTTTCATTTTAAGATATAAGTGGAATCTGGGCCTGGTTGGGATGGATCTGGTCAGGTAGGTTTAGGACAAATAGTCAATAACAATACAGCAAAGCAAGTCGCGATTACAAGCCGGAAAAGAGAGTAGCTAATCAATAACAATACAGCGAAACACTGACAAATCTGAAGGAACGGGTTGAAAAAATAAAATAAAATTGGCCACTATCAGAAAGGCATGAGTTGTGATCGCCTTGCGCCATAGCTTTCATCAGATATGGCAACCGCCATGGCGCGCCTCCACACATCACCTCGCCCGACCAAATTCAGGTGCTGGAGGGTCACCACAGCTCCATAGGCGACCATGGTGCTCGCCTTTCATAACTACTAGTATGTTAAAAACTATATCAAAAGTTCTACTAAACAAGATGGGACATACTATATTATTTTATCAAATGATCAACAAAAATATGTAGAGAAATAAAATATAGTTTGACCCTGTGAATAGCAAAGAGGAAGATTAAAAAGGGACGGATGGAGTATATAACAAGTATACCTTCCAAAAGTAAAAATCTATACTTTGGTCAAACAAGGCTCTTAATGGGACAGAGAGAGTAAAAAACATTACCATACATTACACGATAAAAAATAGAGAATGATGTGTGAAGTATGTACCCCCACCCCCAAAAGAAGAAAATGTGCGAGTAGTGAACAGTAACTACAAGAAACCCAATATAACCCCTATTCCGCTGGGATCTTGGGCAATTTCTTGTTGACCCATAATGCATGCTGCACTTACTGCCCAAAACCTTATTAAAAGAAGCAAGGGATGTTTAATGTACCGTTTTGATTTTATCCATTATTTACCTGAAGCTAAAACATTTTCAAAAAGGACTCTAAGCTCAATCGACAAATGACTATTGGAGGCAAGTAGTGCATAGAAGAAGAAAAAACAAAAGACTCACTATAGGGCCATCATCGCGGCCATTATTTCCAAGCAATTGCGAAGGAGGCCTATTCATTGCTCTAACTGGAAAACCTGAGGTGAAAGCACAACAAAAGCTACTTGAGTACCAACATAAATTTGAGAATATGAGCTTGATTTCTTAATTAGAACTACAGTGCATCTACTTGAAAAAATCTTAATTTGTCAGGGCTTTATCAGCAAAACTATCTAGGGCATACCATTGACCTGCAAATCTGCATACTGAGGCCATTGCATCCTAAATTGGACCTTGTCGTTCAGAAGCATGCACCATGCCTGATAATATAATCCATAATACATAAATTACACTAACAGTACATGATGGGGAAAAAATAAAAAATCTTATGCAACCTGAAGATCGTACTCCTGTCTTGCTAACAAGTCTTTATCTGCTCTTGTAAGTTGAAATGTTTTGTCAACACTTTGTACAGGGTTTGTGCTACAAATTTTCAATACAATTGAAAATTGTAAAATGCATCACGACCAAGAAAACATGTAAATAAGGTGGACCATCATGTAAAAAGAAGAACCAATCTAGAGAACATAAAAGCATAATATATCACACATTTTGCATAGAGATGTTTTCTTGAAGAATAGAAAACTTCAGCATAAAGAAGCTCTTGAAAGAAGGGCACACTAGTAAATGAACAATGAGCACACTATATAAACAAATAGAGTCCATTACGCGATAACTATGAGAAACGAAGTTGAAAATATCAAAATATGGCAAACGTAGCAATCCATCAATCTAACATGCGAGTGTGATGATAGAACTCAAGATTATAAAGGATATCCTCTACCAAAATTACAAAATAAGAAAACTAACTCTATAAAATAATTAAGATGAACAAAAATCTTCATTAGAATATGAGGGAGTCTAAAACAAATACGACGAACAAAGCCTAAAGAGAATCTCCAATGATAAAATCAAATATTGTATTAATCTTTTAATAACTTTTCCATAATAAGACTCAATATTTATAGACAAGGAAATAACATTGACTCCCTAAATTTTATGTCTACTAACAATGACTCCCTGATTTTAGGTCCACTAATACATGACTTGGGGAATTAAATTAGCGAAACAAAGCTTTATGAAATAAATAAATAATCGACTTAATTAATAAATTTAACAGAGTCCATATCTCCTAAAATGGTGCTCTACCATTATCGCCCCATTGTAAATTTCCTTTTTCATCAAGGCAAAATATAAGCAAAAACTTGTTTTGTATATTTGGGGGTTTAGGAGAGGCTGACATGAAAACAATGCAAGCATTTGTTTTGAGCAAAGTGTGTTGGCGGACTTGGCAACTACAAAGGGGCCTCCACTGTGTTAAAGTTGCTAATGCTATGGTGCCCCACAAGATATTACAAGAGATTGGTGAACTCATTGTGGCAGATATAGTTACGTATTTTCTGCCAGAAAGTACTGTGATCTAGATGTTAGTCCCGAGATTCTTAAGTGGAGAATCTGGTTGTTTGTTGTCACTTTGGTTCTCTCAAAGAGATGATATCCAGTACGAAGGCTCTGAATCCAATTTTTGTGTTCAAACACTTCAGGTAATATGCTTCTAGTGCTAAGATTAGATTGAACAACCTTGCATTATTGTTTCTGAATTATCTTCCTTCCAATCTCCAAAATGGAACCGATGAATTACGACTCCTATGCTAGTTAGCACATGTTGAAAGCAATGCCTTGAACTCCACATGTTGTAGCATTGGAATTAATGACATCAAGGAGAACTATAGTGCAAAGTAATTGGTGTACTTCGTAAGGAGGGTAACAGTTAGATGGGGAATTGTATGAATAAAATGGAAAAACTGAATTGGTGCAGAAGAAATCTGTATGGGTCTTGTGGCTCTAAAAGTAATAAGAGTAGAATAATAAAGATGAGTATACAGTATACTCAGTAGAGTATGAGTAAGAGTAACATAAAGTTCAAGGAAATTCTTTAATATGAGTAAGAGTCTAAAACTCATATAACTAACAAAACCTAAAGAGAATCTCCGATGATGAAATCAAATATTGTATTAATCTTTTCATAACTTTAACATAAAAAAGAGGAGTCAATATTTATAAACAAGAAAATGACAATGAACCCCTAAGTTTTAAGTTTGCTAACAATGATTCCCTAAATAATGAGGCAGCAACACATGACTTGGGGAATTAAGAGCTTGTTCTATTCAACTTATTCTTTTTACTTATTACTTATTCTTATGGGAATGAGATCATATAAAAAACAGCTTAAAATAGATCAGATCAGAACTTAATGGAATCATATCAGAACCAATCAGATGAGTTGAAGAGCAAAAGCCCTAACTAACCTAAACAATATTTAATACTCCCTCCGTCCCCCTAAGATGTTCTCATTTTGACTTTTGGTGGTTTTTAAGGAGAGTTGAAAAAAGGTAAAAGTTTACCATAATACCCTTAATGAAAAATGGGTGGAGTGTATTAAATGAGGTGGGTGACGTGTAATAAATAAAGTGGGGGTAGTTGTGGTATTTTAATTGTTAAAAAATGAAATGAGAAGATCTATTGTGGACAAAGAAAAAGAGCTATTGAGAAGATCTATGAGGGACGGAGGGAGTAAAATATTTCATAACTTGGTGCACAATCATGACATCTCTGTCAGGTAGGGATGGCAGCATGAACTGAGTATGGAAGCAGATCACATCCGAGGTAAAATTATCCAATTCGAATCAGAAACTAATTTGGTCTGAATCTGAATAACAAAACTGAATCCGATCTAGGTCGATCCAATACGGGCTGGTTCGATGTGAATGTCCAGGGGATGAGTGGTGGATTGGAACATAATGTGACAAAGATAAGTCAAGAAATATGATTTTTCAGTATGGAAAATATTAGGGTGTCATTAATGTCATTTTAGCCATTGCTTCTATTGTGGACCTTGTAAGGAAGTTAGAATGCATCTCTTTCTAATTTCATCATATATGGGGTGAGAGCAAGTGAAATATCATCAAAAAATTGCAAATGTATTTGACCAATACTTTTTGAAGCTTTATGATCATGACTTAGTCGTGGATTGTCAAACAATTATGGTTCTATGTTTGCAGTTTAGTTGTTAAAACTTAGACTGTGTTTGTTTGTTGAACTATTTGTTGTTGTTAAAACAATTGTTGAGATTTTTTTTCATTTTTCGTGTTTTGTAAAGGTTGGGGAGACTTCTGAGAAAGAGAAAAATTGGTGCTTTAAATAAATAAAAAATGGAGGTAATATTGGGAAGTACGGTTACTATTGCTGAAATATTAAAGTCAGCATAACAACTGCAAGATAGAGCTGGTAGAAATCAAAATGGATCACTGCTGAGAAATGATGTTCCAAAACAATGAACCAAATAGTCCCTTAATAAGCAATGAGTAGATGAAGGATTAATTATGAGCTTGTGGACGTCTTGATATTCCAGAACCAACCACTTTCCAATGTTTTGTATGAAGTTAGGTGGATGAGGATATGATTAAATCTTGGAAGTAAATTGTGAAAACCATCAATGAAAATGGAAAAATGGTAATTGCATAAAAATGATTATCGGATTGCTCCGAATCTGATCTGGTCTGAATTGGATATGAATTGATGTTGTCATCTGATCCAATCCGATATACTTCCTCTGTATAAGCGAACCAGATATGGTGTATCAGAAGGAATTTTCTTTTTATCTTAATGATGATTTGGGATTAGATCAACCAAAATTATTGAATGAGATATTAAACGATAGGGCTGAATTAAAGGAGACTCATTCTTTTTTTAAGCGAGGCAGACAAAAAATGGTGGGTTTTTTTAGTAAAAATCAAATGAAATCGTTGACAAGAATTTATTTTTAATTCAATTTATTATAAAACTGGTATACAAATAAAAAATTAAATTGTCTCGTTTAAGATCTGAATATTACTTGGATTGAATTTGGATCTATAAGAGTCTTATCCATATCCGACCTGATGTCATCAATATTATATTAGAAAAAATTATATTAAAAGTATTTCCAATACATATATTTTGGTATAATTTTTAGGGAGTACATTTTAATTAATTCTATTAGTTTTTATATAGTTAGTCAAAGTAGGACACTGAAAATCAAAATATACAATTAGAAAAGAACATAGGGAGTATATCGGAATGATCTATTCAGCTTGGCAAATATCAAAAAGTGTGGGATGGGTTAAAGCTAAAATAAAAGATAGTTCTAGGTGATGTAAAGAAAAGAACAGCATGTGAGATTTGGCAAAAGCTTTGTGTGAGGTTGGTGATTTGACTATATCCAAGCTGGGTAGATTGAAGGAGATGGGATTGTTGAAAAATATAAACATATAAGGAGCTTCAAGGCACTATGACATGTTACATGTTCTTTATACGTAGAATTATTTACTTCATTCAAAGTGGGGAGATCGTATGGAAACGTGTTGTGTAGTGTTTTGCAACAACAAAAAAAAAGAAAAGAAAAGAAACTCAGTTTCTATACACTTCCAATTAAAATAATACTCTTTCCATCTCATTTTGTTAGATAACCTTCCTTTTTTGTCCACCCTAAAATTATGTTCACCTTCCTAATTTAAACCTTGCTAATCCTTTCACCTTTTTGTGACCCATATTACTTTTTGTCTCATCTCCTTCATTTTACAGAATATTTAAAATTTAAAAAGATGTCAGATCCAAATGCATCTTGCATTATGGGATAGACTCATAGACCAATAGAGTAATGAATTATTCTAATTTCTCTATTCTCCTTTTGTATAAATACCAGTTTAATCATCAATAAATATTAGCAATTCTGACTTTATGCTTTCAGCTTCTAGCTGCTTGCTTTTCATCTATATAAGCTAATTATCAACTTTCAACTAGCTTGGAAGCTAGGTTCCACAGCTAACAATAAAAGCATATAACTCTAAGTCTATATATGTATAGTTGTATAGATTGCACACCTACCCATCAGTTGGAACATGTGTAATAGCCAGCTTGACAGGATATAACGGGTTTGCTACTGTCATCCAGAAACTGCAAATATAGTAAAATCTTATAAGCATCCAATCTTGTGTAAGCATACAAGTAACCAATGCAGTGCAGACAATGAGAGACAATAGAAAAAATCCCAAGTATCCAATTATGTGTAGACAGCTAGACATACGAGTAATCCTTGCAAATCATCCTATGAAATGTGATGTAAAAATGTTCTTGAATCATTCCATTAATCATCTAGACAACAAACCATGTAACTTACGGGTCAGCTCGACTCAGTCTGCATAGTTCACAATAGAATGTTCCAGATGGTATTGATAGAGTACTACTTTCCATGGCTTTCTCAGAGATGATAACACAGCTAATATGTTGCCAGACTGGGCATTTATGATCTTCACACTGCAAAAAATTCATTCCAAAATAAACAACAGAATTATGTTATAGAACTTCAAACGCATGACAAATGGTTGGTGTTTCTTGACATGTAGGTAAAATAAATTGGGCAGTTGAGAAAATACAAAAGGGATGTACAATGAGAAAAACTATATATGAGAGCAACAAAACTAAATATTAGATGCAAAAGGAAAAAATAATTTCCCAGATTCTGCAATCACATGTATTTATAGCAAGAAAAACAAGATATTGGACTGGGGATCAACTTCTATTTATCTATAATCTAGAATATGTGGAAACCTAAATGCTTTGCACTTCGAGTTGCTCATGACCAACATTTCATATATGGTTTCATCACAAACCTAAATGTTTTGCACTTCGAGTAGGCAGACATGGGAAATGTATGGAAATATGAAGGAATACTGTACCTTAATCATTGACTCAGTTTGTAAGGAACTTCCACATGGGCAACAAATCTTAACAATCTTATCAATCTGGTAAGAGTCCTCTATCTCTTCTTTTAATACGACATTGCTGCTATCTGAAGGAATTGAGACTCCCTGTGATTTTGATGCCAGGTCAGGTGCCCCAGAACCCTGCATTTTCCTGAAAATAGATGAAACATCGATATCATCCTTAATTGATCACAGTATAGAGCACCATTTACAGTGGGCATAGTAAGCAATCCACATAGGGGGGAAATCTTGAAGAAGTCAAAATACATGTTATGCAAAAAGCACTCACAGAAAAGGTTCACCTTTCTGCAACAAATTAAATTTGATATAATGGTCTAACATAATAATAACTTCTGGAAATCAAACATTGAAAAGAAATTTAAAAAACATGTATGCATAATTGATTCTTAATTTAGACTTCTAGTAAGGGAAAAGGACAACAAGGATAACCCAGTATAATCCCAACTCCATTGAGTCTGGGGGTCAAGAAATACACAGTCCTATAAAGACAGAGGTCCCTTCCATTAGACCCTGGATGCATTGCTGCATTTACTGCCTAAACAGTAAAACTTCATAGGAAGTTAAGAAATAGACAAAATTTCATGTGCCATTTTGATTTAGTCCATTTTGTGCCCAAAACTAAAACATTGTCAATAATGAATCTTTTAGCTCCATTGGCAATGGATATATAGTAAGGGACAAGTGTTCCTACTAAATGATAAAAATTAAGAAGCCACCAAATAACCATAAAAAAGTGGACTGCTTTCCATCAATAAATATAAATACTCTCTACTTTTATATTAAATATCCCTTGTGGAAACTAGAAGTCAACTCATTTTTTTTGCTATCTGTGCAAGCACTACACAATTAGTCATTTTTTAAACCCATTGTGTTAGCTCACACTTCCCATAAAACTACAACACACCGGTATATGTCATCCACAAGTTTCGCAATTTCTTCCTTGCGCACGGCACTTTTCTTTGGACATGTTCCTGAAACTGATGAAAACAATTTTCTACATGATTAGAGTGGAAAAGTAAGCAGAGTATGGATGGATCTCAACCATCCTACTCGTAAGTCGTAATGGAGTAAACAAACAGTTGTCAAATTTAAAGTAAAGGTATCTATTTGGCTGAAAATACACTAATAAATAGAGCTTAAATTTCTGTAACAAAATGGTCTTAGTAAAATCTTCTGAGAGTCGGGAATCCACAGCATAGAAATTAAAAGTGTTGTACTTCAACAATCTGTAGTTGTGGAATTTGGAATTCATTTGCATAATAAAAACATGAATTGAATGGAAGAAAAGATATAGAGCCTTGTGTTCAGGCCCTAAAATGACTAAACCAATGTTGTCCAGTATCAATAATTAACAAGACAACATTACAAAAGAGTCACGTTTCAAAAATCCTTGTCCCAAAAAAGAGCTTGGTTTTAAACTTTAACTTTAAGTTTCAACCAAATTTCTTATAAGGCAAACTGGAAAACAGCAGTTTTACTCAATTATTCCGAACAATATTGAAAATAGGAAGTATAGGTATAGATGACAATTCATAACTTGTAGCGTGCACCGTGATCTGGTTGTCTAAAAAATGTATCTTACTCAAACATAACTCTTTATAGAAATGGAGGGATTAGTGGAGTACTATTAGATTACACCAAACAATATTGGAAATAAGTTATAGGGATTAATAAGTAATCATTCATAACTTGTAAAAGCTTTAGCCTTAATTGAGTTGATAAGAATAAAATGTTGTACTAAACTCAAGCAGGACTCTTTTTATAGGGTGGAGGGAGTACTCCTAGAGCAACTTTGACAGCAAACACTTAAGTCGCATTGGGACGGGTGCGGGTGCATTTACGGGGACGGAAAATGGCAACTTCAAAAATTCAAGTGTGCGGGAGCGGCAAGAATATGCAAAAAAAATAACTATTGAAACATCTAAAGACATACTCCCTCCGTCCCAGAGTATTTGTCCACTTTCATTTTTACACACCATCCAATACACTTCTTTAATCCAGTTTATCTTGTAATTTGTATATTAAAAAATTATAGAAATTATATATTAATAATCTATATGTTAAGACAAATCAAACAAGATCACACATGACTATATTTAGGCTTACACATTGAAAGAATTTGATGAGTCAAAGTGCTTAGATGAACAGTTCCAAAAGTCAAAAGTGGACAAAAACTGGGGGACGGAGGGAGTATATAACAAGATTAGGGATGGCAACGGGTCGGGTTCGGTTCGGATATACCATTACCCGAAACCGACCCGAAATTTTGATCGGATATTTTTTTTTGCCTGAACCCGAACCGTCGGGTATAAATTTCTACTCGAACCCGACTGCCTAAACCGAAACCCGAAACCGCAACCGAACCCGAGAATTTGACAAAAACCTAAGTCTAACCCGACCTGAAAACCGACCGACCCGACTGACCGACCGACCGACCATACCAATATTTTAATAAATCAGTTTTTTGTAATGATTTTTATTAAAATAATGATAAAATAATAAATGCATGTAATGATATAATTAGAATTCCAATACATAAAAACATTTGAACGTTCAAAGACATCGTAAAATTAAGATATTAAAAAAGATGTGTCCCAAATAACAACCAAAACATCGAAGTATAACAAGTTTTCACAAATATTTCACAAGAGAAACAACACACATAAATATAACAAGTTTTCACAAATATTTTTCAAGTCCGTAACTGGTAACTCCCGTAAGCCAAAGACTTTTAATTGAAAAAGGTTTTTTTTTATATTTTAAAAAGGCCTTTTATTTCGGGTTAATTATTGGGTCGGTCGGGTCGGTCAAATTTAATTACCGAAAACTGACCCGACAAAAGTCGGGTTCGGTTTTAAAATCTTCGGGTCGGTTTCGGATATTTATTTTTTCGGTCGGATTCGAATATTATATACTCCGGTCGGGTCGGAAAAAGTCAGATTCGGATAAAATTGCCATCCTTAAACAAGATACTATCAAAGGTACTCCCTCTATTCCAAAATTATGTACTCTCTTTATCATATGTTCCAAAATACGTATCATTTTCTTTTAAGAAAAAGGATATGTGATCTATTTTTCTCTCTGCTCTCCATAATGTTCAGCCACATCACACTTTTTTTCAGCCAAATTACACTTTCTTAATTTCTGTGTCTCATCAAAGTGTGCCATATATTGGGACAAAGAAAATATCATATTTGAGCTACAACCATGTGGAGCCTTAATTGGACTGATGGACCGACGAGGATAACCGCCAATTCGAATAAGAGATGCACACATGCCGTTCATAATTTACGGTCTACCCTCAAATTCATATCCTTAAGATGGAGATACAACAACCCAGTTGAATCCCACAAAACTAGGGTGGAGAGAGAAAAACTTAGTAAATAAAATAGGAGTGGTTGCAGTCCAAGCATCGAACCAATTTCATTTCGTCCCCACTGTCCATATGTGTCCCCAACAACGTTCCCGTCCCGATTCTGGAACGGCAAACGGTGGTAAACTGCTGAACCCATGCAACTTTGTCATACATAAGAGCTGATATCAGAACAGAAGAAATGAAATTCACTTACCCGAGTCATCTGACAGAATAGCTAGTAGTCGGTCAACAAGATCCTACAAAGAGTCATAAACAGATGTCATACAAGGGATAAGCTATGGTAGCAAAAGCAGTGTTCTCACGCTAGAAGCAATGCAGACACTCATGTACAATTACACAGTGCTCAAACATAATTTATTCATTTACAAGCTAGCCACTACGAAGATCAATATCTCAAAGAGGATGGGAACTGTTTGACAATATAATGAGCAATGCATACCCAATTAATAGTTCAACATTGTATAGTAGTTGTGTGATATCTACTGCAGTATGTCTAAAGCAGAATGGTATAGAATAACTCGTTGTCCAAAAATTAAAAACCATTCAAATTTAAACCTAAACCAAAGAGAGAAATATGAGCCACTGATAAATACAATCTATCCGAAAGATAATACTCTATTCGTCCCACAGAGGGACTCTGACTTTACGGAGTCTAAGAGAAGTGTTGAAATAAAAAGTGAGTGGTTAGAATTTATTTAGGAGAGAGAAATATTGTGAGCCATATATTCCCTTCCATTCGAAGAATGTAAGAAGTGATAATTTAATTTTAGGAGGGTCAAATATGGAAAGTGTGACTTTGTTTTAGGGATGAAGGGAGTATTATCCAATGCAGGCCACACTCAACTTTTAAACGTTGAAAATAAGATTGCTAGAAAGGGTGGGTTCGGGTGAGCATTTTGAAATTTTGAAAATGTTGCATTATGAAATCAATTTATGTTTGAAAATCATGATGTCTAACAAGTTGATATAATTGTTTGATAAAGTGTCATTATAAGTAATTTCAAATTATTTTTTGAAATATAAATGCAAATTGGTTAAAAAGGAAATAACTGAGTTTTAAGGGCTATTTTGTATGAAAATGCTCCACCAAGTATTTAACCCTAAGTATTGATCATAAATAATATTTTGGACGCAAGAACTCATAAAATGCTTAGACTCCTTCCCGCCACCCCACCCGAACCACCCACACACAAAAAATGCTATGATACCATTAAGATGGAAACAAGCAAAAGCAACCCGCAATTTGAGGAAAATCCCAAGGCCCAAACTAAGCCTAAGAGGTTTCCTGGATGCTAGGTGTGCTTGGGCCTTAAAGAAAACTTCAAAAAATCCTTCTATGGGCCTTGTGCTGAATATAAATGCCTTAAACAAGTATCTTTAACTCTTAAAACATAATTTACAATAATCTATTAAGATTTAATAGTTAATATTTAATACAATCCCTTGATTATGTAGTTATTTGAACTAAGAGATTGACGGAACTTGTTTCAACACATTTTTTCTACTTTAAGGGTAGCATGTTAAAACACCAAAACCTAAGTGTTAGTCATTTGTTGAAATCATTTTTCTAATGCCCATCACCTAACAATTTCTACAACATTGGAACTGATTCCCACCACAAAAAGATTAAGTAGAGAATTAAGCAAGGCAATAAGAATTGCAAGACCTGCTTCTTTCCTTGCTTTGAAAGGCCAAGTTGAGTGAGAGCATCTTTCAGTTCCTTGATCCGAAAATATGCTAGCTTGTCCTACCAAAAATAATACAAATATTTACAAATCCTTCTTCAGAGAGAAAATTTTCAATGTTTAACAAGAAATTAATTAAGCAAACTCAAAGTGATAGACAAAATTTGAAGCTAAACAACATCAGTTTTAAAACATCACTAAGAAACTACTACGCGTCAATTATACTACACAAATAAAATAGAGATTAATTCAAGAGTCTAAGAACTCCTTGAATGTATTTAATGTCAATTTTGTTTTGTGCGCCCATTTTCACGGAATATCAAAGATCAATTAATCATACGCTGCAGTGCTGCACACATACTAATTAACATACAATGATTGTGCACCCTGGCAAATATCTGATGACATTACTAAACATGATTAGAGTTTTCTGGTATGTCATTAACATGGCTCATGTATCTCTTTGAGTGTCAAGACTGTCAACTACCTACGTGCCTCATCAAAATACCACATTAACGTCTCATAGTTGAAAGCCATGGCACCTCTCTAATTTACAAAGAAAGTTGATAGACATCAACAGAGGAGCATGAATGTACACTGTAAAATCTGAAATGCTAGTGTAAAAAACCCTAATCACCTTTCTATATGCCAAAAATATCTGGGGTCTACTGAAGAATATGAACGAAGTTTGATGATAGTGACAATAACTCGATACCACATCAAATCAAGTGACTTGTAGGTATAGAAGAGAACCATCGTTGTTGTTAATAAATTTAGAAGAAACAACAAAATAATGATCATACCATAGTTATTTAAGGCGTGATGCGCACTGATGCACAAAGGGGCTCTAGCGCCTCGATGCGCGATGCGCTATTGATGTGCGCGCATCACGAACACAATGCGCACATTGAGGCATAAGTAGCATAGCTTCTCTAAAAGAGTAATAGTACATATAAAATGTTGAAAAGCATACGAAAACCTTAGAAAGCAACAAAGAATCAAAGTATACACTTCATGGATTTTGTTACAAATTAGGCAAATGGTGTCATTCCTATTTGTTTTTGTGACCCTTGAAACATACTTCCATCCGGGATCATTAGACCCCAAAATTTAGAGATTCTAACATTCTTTAAACTTGAAAGAGTGTACAAAATATAAATACAAAAAAGGTAAAAAGGGGGGAAACCTCACAAAAAACTGAAAAAAATATTGTGAAAACAAATAATAAAAGGAGCTACTAACTTACTAAACTTATTCTCAAACCTGAAATACTAGTATACTACATCAATTTTTATTCTCAAACCCGACAAATATATAGTAAATTTAATTTCAAAGCAAAATTGCAAGATAAATAAAAAACTGAAATAAATAGTAAGTTTAATTTCAGTTTTTTTCACAAATGGCAAGCGCATAAAAAAATCAAAAGCAATTGAAGTTAAAAATAAAAAATAAATAAATAAAGAGGGGGCTTCAGATCTGGACTGTGACGTCAACGCAGTCCAAGTCAACAAGTGATGGAGTTCTAGGGTTTTTTAAAAAAATAAATGAAATCTGGGTCGCTCTTACCGGGTCGGCTCCTGAAAAAACATAGTCTACTTCGACCAGCGGTCAATTACTCTAGGCAACATCTTTCCGACAGCAACCAATTGTCACTAATCGATAAAAAATTAAAGAAAAAAAATAAAAATTAAAGATGTGTACGTGATGTGCGCCTTGTAGCTCCTCAAATCGCACCGCATGATGCGATGATGCACAGTTATGCGCGCGCCTCCTGTACGTCGCCCGCATCACAAAGCTTGATGCACAGACCCCTGCGCTTCATGCGCATCGCGCCTCAGGCGCGCCCCATGTGCGCTTTTCACAACTATGGATCATACGTAAAAAAGAAACAAATTTACATCCTGTTGTTACAATCACAAGACAAACTTTTGGTTTGAAACTAAAATGTTTTTCCTATAATTCATCCTGACTCATATAACATTATCATCACCTTAACTTGGGGTTGTTTGCTTCAAATTTATCATGCTAATTAATTGTATAGAATTACCTAACACTATAATAGTGCTAACTGTGGCAGGGTTTTATCCTTGATGCCTTTCATGGCACATATTTTTTAAAAAAGGAAGAATGAGATGAAAATTATAAACCCACCATCATATTTTTAGAAAAAAATCATGAGACGGTAATGAGTAAAGATATTATTAGTTCATGTCATGTCCATTACATTATTGATATTGCAAAACCAACATGCAGATCATGGAACATGTCATTCACATTGAGAGGAGAATGATGTGGGTCGGGTGGGATAGTTGATGCTGTTGGTGCATAGTTTTTTCATCGTTTCCTAAGCATTTATAACCAAGCACCTACTTTTGTTTCCATTTTTCTGAACATAAGAAGCATAACCAATGTGTTACACAAAGTATTACGATGTCAACAAAAGAACCAGTAGTTGTATAAAATGAAAGCTCATTTTAGGAAATAAAATCAGATGATAGACCAACAAGTCGATACCTTGCAGCTAGCCACCAAATCCATTTTCACCCCCCTTCCGTTCCTGGCTATGTTGGCAATAAACTACCAGGTCTTCAGAAAGAAAGAAAAATAGTTAATGAACAGGTAACAGCATTTAGCTCATTTGCAGAAAAAATAATACTCGTAATTAATCCAACCCACTGAAAACTAAGTCACAACACAGTTTCCATTAATTCGATCCAAATCAATCATAAACTGAAACGAATAATTAAAAATCCACATGAGTTTCCATCGAATTTCGATGAACATACAGTGAAAATGATGCAATTGATGGCGCAGAATGTATGAAGTCTCAATTTTGATGGGTTTGTGGGAGAGCCTGGACGAGTTCGAGGCCGGAAATGAGAAACCTATTCTCTCTCTTTCTTCTCCGCAGCAGAAATCCTTCGCTGTTTTGACCCAAAAGGAAGAAGTCGAAACCAGTAGCTTCCACTGTACCGCGGACGTATCATGGTTTTCTCAAATCTGGTTAATCTCGTAAAAACAAATCCGATATTGTATCACCTACCATGAACCATCAATTGAGCCTTTTCTTGTCTCCACGTGATGGGCTATTCGGGATGGCTATGGTGGGATGGAGGTTATTGGGTTGAGTCGGTAAGGTTAGAGTTGACAATCGGGTCAACTGGATCGGTTTTGGGTTAGATTTTTTTGGTTCAGATATCTTTTGGATATATGTTTTAATCGGTTCGGATCAGTTTAATTTCGTTTCGGATTTGATTCAGTTCTACACATTTTTCAGTTTGGTTCGGTTTCGAGTCGGTTCAGATACAGTTCGCTTATAAATCAGTTCGGATAGATTTCGGTTCGGATACCATTTGAAATGGATATATTTCGGTCTTGAATCTAGTTCAGTTCGGATATATTTCAGTTTCGGATCAAATGTATTTTGGATATATACATTATTTTCTAATTAAAATATAATTATTCATGTTTCTTTTTATGTTTTATCACATTTATCCATCTACCATAAATTAAATACCTCATATTATTTTATATTTTTTTCTAATTATATTATCTCTACCCTAAATAATTTTCTCTTTTTTGACTCTTTAGTCATATATTTACAAATTTGGACTACAAATTATGATAAAAGATATACGGAGTATTTAATTATGATATAAATTTAATATAATTAAATTGATTTTAAAATTTAGGTTTGATATATCAATTTTTCTCACATCTACTAATATATTTATGTTTATAGATGAAAAGATAAAACATGAATTCAAATAGTGTGATGTTTGAATCGGGTTCGGATATTATCGGTTTCGAATTAAATCGGTTTCAAATCAAATCGGGTTCGGATACTATCGGTTTCGAATTAAATCGGTTTCGGGTATTATCGGATTCGGGTTTAATCGGTTCGGATATTATCGGTTTCAAATATACTCAGTTTCATATTTAAATCAGATATGAATTATTTAGTTCGGTTTTGGTTCGATTCGGATCATTTCGGGTTTTGGTTATAAATCGGGTTTTCATTTTTTGGATCATTTCGGTTTTGGATATTTTGGTTCGGGTAATCAATTCTGATTCTGTTTTGCCAGGTCTAGTTAAGGTACTTCGGTTCGATTTTAGTTCTAGAATGGATCGTTTTCGATACGAACCAACACCGGGGCCTATGGAAAAAATTTTGGTCTAGTTCATGATATCATTTTTTGATATTTTCATGCTTGTATATTTTATGTATAGTGTTTATAAATTATTACACCCTTGAAAAATTTACAGATTGTGAAGTGCACATGCAAAGAAAAATAATAAAAAGACCAAATAGCTCTGGTACCCCCTGTGGTTTGGAAAATTGGCATCAATACCTCCTCTGTTTCCAAAACTTATTTCTAAAGTCCTTACGGTTTCAAAACGTTGCACCCACACCCTTCTGATCATTTTCCAGCCATTTTCCGGCGAAGAGGGGGCATTGACACATAATTTCTAAATCATATGGGGCATTCGTGCCCATTTCTTATTTTCATTTATTATTCTTCCCTTTTTTTAATATTTTCTATCTCTTTTTCTTTTTTCTAGATTTTTTTTAAATATATTTTCAATTTTTTATAATGTTTCAAAAATTTTCTAATTCTTTGTGTTTGAAATGAAAATAAAAATAAAAAAATTAACATACATTACATCTATCTCAAAGTAAATATTTTCACTTTTTGTTACTTAGAATAATTTTTTGTAAACTTCAAAAAAACAAAGAATAAAAAAATTACTCCCCTCGTCCGAAAATAAACTTCTTACTTTGACTTTTCCTCATTTTTAGTGGGTGTTGACTATGTGTGTAATTTGTCTAAAATAACATCCCCTTCGTTTCCCAGCCCTGCCACCATCAAGTCCCCACCACAGCCTCCACCGAAGCCCCTCCCCTCCTCGCCGCCAGCCCGTCGTTGCCGTCACTGTCATAGCCCTACCATTAGATCTCAAAAAATAAAGAATTATGAGAAAGAAATTAGAAAAAGATTGCAGATCTAGGCTTACCACCAACGCATCCTCACCATCGCCGCCCCCTACCATCGGCACCACCCTATAATAGAAATAAGGAAGAGAAAAAAGAAAAAGGAGAAGAAGCGGAGATCTAGACTCGCTGTTGCCGCCATTGATGTTGCTACCATCGCTGCCAAGGTCAGGTCTGGAAGAGGAAGAGATGAGAGAAATAAGAGGAGATAAAGAAGGGAAAAGATAAAGGGGGAAAGTGAAGAAGAGGAGATGACGGAGGAAGAGAGAGGAGGAGAAAGAAGAAGAAGAAGAAGAAGAAGAAGAAAGAAAAGAAAATTGAGTGGAGGATGAGATGACGTAGGAAGAGAGAAGGAGAAAGAAAGAAACGAAAAAAAGAAGAAAAACTGGAAGAGAGGAGAGACGGCAGAAGGAAAAGAAAAGTGGGGTATTATTAGAAGGGTAATTTAGGAAGAATTGGTATAAAATAGTAGAATGAGAAGATTATTTTCGGACGGAAAAAAAGGTAGAGTAGGAAGTTTATTCCCGGATGGAAGGAGTAAACAAATGGAAAAAGAAAATGAAAAAATAAAATACGCAAAAAAAGTCTTATACAAAAAAAAAAAATTGGACACGCCTAAAAAAGTTCTTAGAATTAAGATGTCCAAAAAGGATACTCATTTTTATTTTTGTATTAATTTGTTTCTTATTTTATTCCTCATTTTTTTGAAGTTCTCAAAAAAATTATTTTTTTCAGAAAAAACAAAAATTGTTAATTTGAGAAGTACATATGCATCATATGTTAATTTTTTCAAAAAAAAAACATAACTTTAAATTTTAAGAACATTATAAAAATAATTTTTAAAAAAACCTTTATTAATAAATGAAACAAAAAAGAAAAAAATGGAAAAAACAAAAAATATGTGAGAAATAAAAATCAGCACTGATACCCCCTTCAAAAATTATGCACCAATACCCCCCTTCTTTGCCGGAAAAATGGTTGGAAAATTTTCAGAGGGGGCACGGGTGCAGCATTTTGAATCCACATGCAAGAACTTTAGAAATGAGTTTTGAAAAAAGAGGGGGTATTGGTGCTTGTTTTGCAAACCACGAGGGGTATCGGCGCTATTTGGTCATATTAAAAACATGTTTTGAAATTTATTACTCATACAATGAAACAAAATTACAATTAAAAATAAAACAATTTAATATTAATTAAATCAATACACGTAG
The DNA here is from genome assembly GCA_900332095.2 of Cuscuta campestris. NCBI lineage: Eukaryota > Viridiplantae > Streptophyta > Magnoliopsida > Solanales > Convolvulaceae > Cuscuta > Cuscuta campestris. The sequence goes on along the minus strand of OOIL02004368.1, from coordinate 1,238,023 downwards.
TAATTATAATGTAAATTATATAAATTTTACAGTGGAGCAAATCAATCATCAAAATTGACACTTCTTTATGTAATACAGAGTAGTAGCTTTTATAGATTATGTGTTGTTCGTAATTAAAAAGTTTTCTTTTACGTCAAACTAAAAATCATTCCTGATAGCAAACACACATCTTGAACGACTCAACACTTAATTGGTACGGCAATTAATAAATGTTTTTTTAGGATTAAACTAAACTCCTACTCCACCATTTTGTTTCGTCGGAGCAACAATATCGTATATGCAAGACAATATGCAATATCATTTTGAGAACTTTTATAACAAATAGTTGTATTAATATACTCGTAAAAATATATATTAGAGCATGCACTCTCAAGTCTCGATGCTTAGAGCACTAGAAATGAGTATATGTTGCTCTTGTCAACCACGAGATTAATAACATCATTATGGCGGTAAACACCCCCCGGAGTTAAGGTGACTACTTTAAACATTTAAAGCATAAGAAAAGACCGAGAATAAAGTGGTGCCCCCCCCCCCCCCCACGGCCCAAAAATAGTCTTTGGCTACATTTAAACATATCATTTTCTATTTTTAACTTTAAATACCCTTAATTTGCGGTGTGTGTGTATTTACTTCCAAAATCAATTTGTCAACGGATTGAAAGACTGATGAATTCCTTTTTGTGAAGGAGCGATAAATCTCATGAGCGTGGTATTCACAGGATGTCTTGGGAAAGGCTCTCGGTCCCTAAAACAATTTGGGGTCTTGGTTTCAAGCAGATACATGCCTTCAACATTGCCATGCTTGGAAAACAAGGATGGCGTTTCATCTCACAACCAGATACACTGGTGTCAAAGGTTTTTAAGGCCATGTATTTCCGAACTTGCTCTTTTTTGGATGCCACCTTGGGCAGCACACCTAGTTATTGTTGGCGTAGTATCCTGGCAGCCTTAGGCTTGCTTAGAGTGGGTGTGCGTCGTCGGGTTGGTAATGGGCAGAACACCGTGGCTTGGGGAACCCCCTGGCTTATGGACGAAGCCAATCCTTACTTGGTTTCCGCTCTACCAGAGATGGGGGGTAACTCATTGGTAGCAGATTAGTTTGATCGTGATTTAAACTATTGGAACATCCCTCTTCTTAACTCTTTGCTCTGTCCTAGGGATGTGCGTCATATTCTCAAGCTGTCAATCAACTTCCACTCAGTTTATACTTGGTTCTGGAAAGGGGAAGTTCGGGGTCAGTACACAGTTAGAGATGGCTATCGAAAATTCATAGGAGAAGCTTCGGCGGATCCATCCTTTTCTTGTTGGGGAAGACTTTGGAAAATTCATGTTGCACCAAAGGTTCGGGGTTGTCTTTGGCGAGCAGTTCGTGGGATTCTCCCAACATCATGCGCCCTTATTTCAAAAGGTTTGGAGTTGATCCCTCTTTGCCCAGTATGTGGTTTTACGGAGGAAACAATTGAACACATTTTTCTCTCTTGTCCCTTTGCCAACTCTGTTTGGGAGGTTCTGGCGTTGGGGGGAATCGGCCGTCGGCCACTAATTTTCCTTCATGGCTCCAGCAGATTCTGCTCACAACTTCAACAACGGATCTTCAGCGGATTGCTTGGGCGATATGGTGTTTATGGAAGAATCAGAACGATGCCCTTTGGAATCATGTCATCGATGTACCCTTATCATTGAAGTATTTGATCATTCACCTGCAAAACACTTATGTCTCTAATGACATGAGTTTTAATTCAATTCACGGGAGGTTAAAAACGATGGAGGGGTCTTCTAACACTTGGAAGTGTTCGGTGGATGCTTCTCTCTTTCCTCGTTCGTAGCTCACAGGTTTTGGGTCTATTCTTTTTACACCCAATGGTTCTTTCAAGGCTGCAATTAATGGTGTTACACATAGAGATTTTGATCCCTTTATGGCTGAAGTTGTGGCTTGTAGGGAGGCTCTTTCCTGGCTAAAAAACATGAGCGTTGATGCGGTGGTGCTCTCCTTAGATAATTTTAAATTGGTTCAAGTATTACAATAAAGGGATGCCTCGTCCGTTTTGTCCTACGTGGGCTCAAATTTGGACACTTGCTTTACTCTTATTTCTTCCTTTAGGCATATCGAATTTCATTTTGTTCGTAGATGTGAGAATATTTTGGCTCATGTGTTTGCTAGACATGTTAAGGTTTGTGTTGATGTGTGGGAGTCTAACCCACCAGACTTTCTTGTTCCTTTTTTGAATGATTAATCATTATTATGTTGTTTAAAAAAATAAGATTTCATCAATTGATTCAATTTAAATCGCAATAATTCATTAAATAAAAATTGCATTCAATAAAAAAAAGTACATAAATTTAAAAGCAAAAAAGTACATTAATAAAAAATAAAAAGGCATATTATATTTAGTTGTGATCTCGTTTTGTTTTTTCTCGTAATACTTTTTTTTTTGAATTCAGCTGACGCATCAAAGTTTATTTCCATTATTTCGAGCTCATCCTTCTCTATCCTCCGTTTATCGTCTCTTATTTCTTGAGATTGAACAACCGCATTTGTTCAACCATTCATCGGTTGATATCATCACATGAGGAAACTGAGTTGGACCCCGAACTCGACCCAATTGAATTAGTCTTCTCTCTTTCGATCGGTCATGGAATGGGGTACTCGTCGTCACACTCATCAACAATGTAACGCCTTGAAACTCAACATACCAGAATTAGTTAATTAAGAATATTTAATTAATTATTGAGATGGGCCGAGAGTTTATTTTAAATATTCGTTAATAAAATTGATGCAAGAGGCCGACACGGTTTTAATAGGGTCCAAAAGTATACCTCTGCATTTGTTCACTACAAGATTTAGTTCATTTTTCAACGAAATATCTGCTACGGAATTATATCGTCACAAATTCCCACTGAAATTGCAACGGAAATAAGGACATTTAGAATGTTGGAACATTTGCGATGCAGTAAACATTTCCATCGCATATCTACGACGGAGTCTATATTCTGTTGTAAACGGTAGATCGTCAACTTTTTAAATTCATTACTTGCGATGGAATCTGCGACAATTTAATATCCGTCACAGGTTTTAAATAAAATCTTATCTCTGCAGCACTCGGGTCATCTAATCTGAAGTGTGAACCAGCCGTCCTATTTTTCTTTGCCGCCAGTGATCGTTCGCCGTCCGCCGACCCACCACCCGCCCAACCGTCGTCCGCCGATCAAGTTAAACCCTAATTGTTTCCCTCAATTGAAGTGTGAAACTTATCTTGACAATTTTTCCTTATGATTGTGAAAGAAAAGGTTCGTTGCAATTTTCGTCGCAAGCCACAATAAAGGAGAGCAAAATGTTTGTCACAAATTCTATTGCTATCTGTGGCGGATTACACATTCCGTCGCTGAGTATACATTTGGTCTATCAGTCACTGTCGCCGTTGCAGATAGGGGTGTTCAAAAATATCCGATCCGAAATATCCGTCCACGATCCGGGCCGATCCGTTCCGAAAAATGGATATTTGATGTGATATTTTAGCTTTCGGATATTTCGGATCGGATACCCGAAAAAAATCGGATCGGATATAGATTCAATTTCTGGAATTTTTCGGATAATCGGATATCCGATTTTTTTTGCTAAATGTTTTTGGAATTTTGTGGATATATATTATGACTTTATGTTTAAATGTAATTTTATGTTGATTTTGGAACTAAACCATTTTGGACTTTTTACATTAGCATTTTATAATCTTTTGTTTTAATAATGTTTTTTTTAAACAAAATTACCAAAGTTACTCCCAAATTAAATTTGGTATCATTTTTTATTAGGCCATTACCTAGTGGTAAAATTTTTCTTTGAGTAAATCTATATTGAATTTGATATTTTGGGTTGATTTTGATATTTTACTTTTTTTGTAAATTTTGGCTAAAACCTCAACTTTTCGGATAATCCAGTGATCTGATCCGAAAAATCGGATATCCGAATTTCGGATATCTGAAAATTTTCGGATCAGATATGGAATGAGTTTTGCATGATCCGAAATTTTCGGATATCCGAATTTTCAGATCGGATCGGATCGATCCGATTGAACACCCCTAGTTGCAGGTCTGCAACAATTTTAACATTCCGTCGCAAATATGGGAAATGCGACAATTTGTTTGTGAAAGATTTATTCTGTTGCACGCCTGTGGCAAATTCTAATTCTGCAACCAAAATAAAGTACGTGCGACAAAAATGGTCTGTCGCAGATTTAGCAAAATTTTATAGTGGTTAGATGGCGCCCTACAGAACCACTGGTGACATGTTTGACGAATATTTGAAGATGTCAGCTCAAAACATCGGGTCAAGTGTTTATACATTTTCTAAAGTTATTATTTGACTGTACCATGAGAGACATTTACGTAAGCCGACGACAAGCGACATTGAGCAGTAACAAGCGAGACATGCTGCTAAACACGACTTTGACTCTGTTCCGATCAACTTATTTTTTCTGATTTGATATGATTTTTTGTAGTTCTTATATGATCTAATCTGATCTGATTGGATCTGATCTGATGGAATCTGATCTAATCGGATTGGATCTGATCTGATTAATTATGATTTGATTTAAAATTCAAATCAATAATTTGTTGTGACTTTGTAATAACTTTTGAAAATTGTAATGATAATTCATATTATAATATACTCCGTAATCAATATTTTTTATTTTATGATCATTTTTAATAAAATAAAATTAGTTAATTCATATACTAGAATAATCATTCATATTATAATGTAATTATATAATGTAATAATATTTTTTTCATTCATACTTTATAATGTAATAACTTTAGAAACTTAAATTACAGCTAACAATAAAAATGTATTTTTAGAGTAGAATTAAATTGACATTGTCAATGTATTTTAAAAATAATTTTTCTGATGTCTAATAATTAAGGATTAGTTTTTCAGTTTTCTATTTAACTTGTTTCTAAAGTTTAATATTTTTTATTTTTAGAAAAAATTGCGCTTCATATCATTTATTTTTCTCTACGTAAATTATAATCGCACAAAAGTTTCATTTTCTTTCTTCTTATATTTTTTCAAGAGAAATTAAAGTTATTTTTCGAAAGAATCGTATCAAGTGAAACAAGTAAAAAGTATGGAATTTAAAAAGTATGGAGGAATAACGACAATGATAATGATAAAAATAATAAATCAAATAATAATAATAATAATTCTTGATTAGATTTAATCTGATTTGATCTGGTCTGATATAATTGGATCTGATATGATATGATTGGATCTGATCTGATTTGATTAGATCTGATAAGGTCTGATATGATCTGATCTAATTTTAATAAGAATAAGAAAAAAACAGATAAAATAAGTTGGATGGAACGGAGCCTTTGTCAGCATGTTTGGGAGCATCAATTGCATGCATTGGGAATAAAAGATCTATCCCATTGTGCGGTTAGTATTCATGGGGTGATCATTCTAAACCTACTATTGTGCTCGAAGCAGTGACTTACTTCAAATAATCTATGGTTTTGATATGTGTTTTTGTGTTTTCCAGCTCGAACAATGACATAAATGTTTTTGATCATGTATATTTGATGATTGGGTTAATGATGTTGGATTTGACTCGTCTTTTGAGCTTAGAAATAAAAATTCAAAAGAATTAAAATTAAACCAATTTGTGTCGGGAATTGGAACCGTACTGTACCACCGACCATGGGTAAAAGAAATCTCCTTAGATAGGAGTAAAAAAGTATAAAAATGGGTAATTTTCCTAAATAGGACTAAAATATAATGACTTTCTCAATATAAGATCATACAGTATGTTTTTATTTTTCAATGTAGGACCATTGGTCATTATCTATTATACCCTCCGTCCCCCTGTATTTGCCCACTTTCATTTTTACACACCATCCAATGCACTTTTTTAATTCATTTTATCTTGTAATTTGTATATTAAAAATTATAAAAATTATATATTAATAATCTATATGTTAAGACAAATCAACCAAGATCACACATGACTATATTTAGGCTTACACATTGAGAAAATTTGATGAGTCAAAGTGCTTAGATGAACAGTTCCAAAAGTCAAATGTGGACAAATACAGGGAGACGGAGGGAGTAGTCATTATTCAACTAAATATCTACAATAATTTGGACATTATTCTTCTCACTAGTCATTATTAAGTCCTAGTTAGGGAATAAAAAAGTTTAAGTCCTACATTGGGAAATGACTTATGTTTCAGTCCTATTCAGTGCAAATTTCGTTATAAAAATACTAAAATAGGAGTTCCAAGTCTTTAATGAGTAAAAATAGAAAGATAATGACAGTGTGATATAAGAATACGCATTGATAATGTGATAGAAAAATGATGACAATATAATATATCAGTATGATGAGTCCATCGTTGCAATACTCGAGGACACTCTCGTGACCGGCAGCGAAAGATGACAACTTAAGAGTTAGGAAAATGCTAGGGGTACACCAAAAGTGTACCCCAAACATCCCCCACCTCCTCCATCACCACACAAAAAAGCAAAAAATTTTCAAAAAAATTTAAAATTAAAAACAAAATAAAATGAATAGTTAGTAGGAGGGTGGTGTACATTTGGGGTACACTTTTTGGTGTACCCCTAGCATATCCCTAAGAGTTATTGAGGTCTCATTTTAGTCTTACTACCTGGTACTACTAGTCTCATGGTCAATGGTCATGTCTTTTAAAATCACCGTCATCCTTGACCCAGCTTTACAAGAAGCTCCATCTGGTATTTCTTCTTCCACAAGTTCTCCATCCATTCCTGGCGTCCTTCATATTCTACATTCTACAGACAAATCGCCCTTCTCCCATATCCATTCTACCATATCCACAGAACCTCAGGTATTTCTTTTTCTACACTCCATCTTCATCTTCGCTTCTTAATCCTCAAACTATAAGGAGTATTAATTATACGTGTTACAGTACTACCCTGAGTAAAAAAAACCAATTCCCTTTTCCAGATACGAAACACAATTACTGATGTTTTTATCATATATTTATAATTTAGATGGTTGATATTCCACACCTGACTCAATGTTCTACAGATCTTATATGAGCCCTATTATTTTCTGAAATGTTTATGAAACAACACTCTCACATCACATTTTAGATAGACATCCGATTTTTGTTTTTTGTTAAATATTCTTCTGTTTTTGAAATTAACGAAGTAAATGCCATAGTGTATCGTTATTAAATTTGATTCATGCTTTTCTTCTTCTTCTTCTCAATTATGAAATGGCGATCAGAATGATGGATTCAATTAGTCTGGCTCACAGTAGCTTACTCGACACCAGGATTGATTCTCAGAGAACTCTGTATGTACGCTCAGTCCCTGACTTTGCTGTGCACATTTTTGGATTGCAATTTTTCGTGCTTTTCAATCTGGTTACTAAGATATTGTAGGATCTATGGTTACGATTGGAATGCGTGAATCGTGCTTTAAAGGGATCACAAATATAATTACTCATTTATTTGTTCGGTTAACCAAATGTAACTCACTCAATCTCTAGAAGACAATTTTTATTCTAAAATATATGGTGTATTGAATGTGATGAGAATTAGCTTCTTTTGTTCATATTGGACTCTTTTTCAAAGAATAAATTTAGGCGCATGATTCGTTTATGGGACAGAGGGAGTATTTTGTTTACCAGTAATCATTGTATAGTGTTCAAACCCTAGCTATGTGCTCAGAAATTCAATTTTTTTTTCAAATGAAAAAAATTGCTCCTTTTTAAAAACAGAAATGGGAGTGTACAGTTCATGTGGAAATCTAAAACAGTGGGAAACCATCCTTATCTTACAGGAATAGGCTTTGAAGCCTGCTGTCCAAGCACATGTAATCAGCAGAAACATTATTTCTCTAAGCACATGTCTAACACTATGTTTGGTTTGAGGATATAGGAAGAAAAGGAAAAGAAAAATTATTTCTCTTCTTTTTCTCACCAAAGTGGAAGGAAATTTGTTATCTTCCTCTTAGTTTATTTCTTGCCCTCATTTGATTTTCCTTCTATTTTTCTTTTCTTTTTTACGAAACCAAATAAGAAAAATTGTTTTTCCATTCCATTTTCTTTTCATTTCCATTGGGAGCTCCTAGAACCAAACATAGTGTAAAAGTCACATTTGCATTGGATTTCAATTCTTTAACCTTTATCAAGTGTCACACAAGTTCTCAAAGACAATTTTGCCCTTATCCCTACAAAATTTGATAGCAGCCCAGGAATATGCTATGCCAATGACTTGTATAGCCCTTGCTTAAACAAAGATTCAGACCAAAGTATTTGGTCCTTAAGGACCTTCCCATTAACGAGAAATTTAGGGTGTGAGGTGCACACGGGGTACCCGAGGTGTGTGCCTCACGAACATAGGCGTAATGGAGGGAACAAAGATTATCACATTTCATATCGATAATGTGAACTTTTCGAACACATAAAACACAATCCATGTAAAAATGGAACCTAAAGTAGTGAGGATAATATAAGTTTCATTGTTTTAAGCCAAGCTCTACTCCGGAATTTGATAATAAATCAAGAAACTTTTACTGAACTACCATGTACCATACATCAATTGATGACTATTCAATTATAAAACCCGTCATCCTCCGGCCATCGAATTGTAAATCACCATCATCCTAAAAGAGTTTATCTCCACTCTTCAGTATATTGTCCTTTTGGTTCACCCTCTATTTGGCATCTAATCAGCATCACAAAAACAAATTATTTTTATCATCTTCACCGACAAGTTATCAGCCTTTCTAATTGGAAGCTTCCTTCTCACCCTTTTCCATTGACACCTCTCCCTTCTCTGTTGAGCGTTTCCTTGTCCACATTCATAGGCATTACTCTTAGATTAGAGCTTGGCGGCATTATTTAGAGTTCTTTTCTTAAAAAACAAATTCATTTTATCATTGTCTTTGACAAGTGATAAGCCTTTCCAGCCAGAATCTGCCTTCTTTCCCTACTCCATTGGCGTCTTCCATTTCAATACTCATGTCTTTTCTTATCTGCATTTGTAGGCTTGAAACTTGAATTAGAGCTTGACGGCATTGTTGTGACATCATTTATTCTTGTTAAATATATTGGTTCATCGCAATGTGGTACAAATCATAATTTTAATATTGTGTTTATAATCATCAGCATCATCATCATCAACATGGTCTCACTAGCCTTTTCAATATTGATTGCGCAACACAATTTTTCTCAAGTGATATATCAAAGTATTTGGTGTTTTTGTATAGGGACCCCTATGTGACAGGCACATCAGTGGTTGGAATTAAATACAAGGATGGTGTACTACTGGTTGCTGATATGGGAGGTAGTAATTTATATCAAATCAATAATGTTATTTTCAGATGATCATACCAGTTATGAGCTCAGAATACAACCACAGCTCAAAAGAATGCTTGTATTTCTGTGATTGAGAAGACTAGATTATTTTATTTGTGCATCTGTATAATTCAACTGTCAATGCCGACTGCTGCCTTCATGCATTGTCAATTGAGTTATTTGGGTTGTAGAGTAGTACTAACAATAACAACAACAACAACAACAACAATAATGTGCATTTGAAATAAAAGAGTAGAGAAGGCAATGGCTAGTCTAGTCTACGAGCGACTAACTCTAGATTCTACTACTTATCAAGCTTGTAGGTTCTTGACAAATTGTTACAAGTATTTACAACATTCAAGGATACCTCATCCTAATATTTTACTTACTCGGATAAACCTCACTCCAACACTCCGCTTCTCGGAGATCCCCCACTTCAGGATTTCACTCTTTACCTTAGGCTGAGAGTTCACAAGAAGAAATATAATCTTCCCAACAGGCCAACACTCAAGAATACACTCTTACAATGAATTCCTTAGACTTAAATAAAATAAAATATGTCTTGGAATCTTTACTTGAACAGAAAGACTTTCGATTTATTATAAAGTACTTGGTCTTCTTCAGCTGTCTGTGTCCATTGTGTTTGTCCATTTTGATCATCGCTCAGCTTATGTTTGTTAGTTATCAAAACCTACAAATCAACCTTTAACATAACAAAAGTCTTGAACTCTTGCATTTTAACACAATTGATATATTATAATTGATCATTTTTTGTATTCTACTACTAATGTTCTTACTATTTTTTCATTTTAAGGTTCTTATGGGTCCACCTTGCGGTACAAGAGTGTGGAGAGATTGAAGCCTGTTGGGAAACACACGATTGTTGGTGCAAGCGGTGAGATTAGTGATTTCCAAGAGATTTTGCGCTACCTTGACGAGCTAATGTAAGTGTCTGCAGTTATATTGTTGTGAATTTTAGTAAGCTTCTTTCTTACTGAACTTTGTTTTCTACTAAACACTTCATGGGTGCATAGCTTGTATGACAATATGTGGGATGATGGGAATTCTTTGGGTCCCAAGGAAGTTCACAACTATCTGACCCGTGTTATGTATAACCGGCGCAATAAGTTCAATCCTCTTTGGAATTCCCTTGTCCTTGGTGGTGTGAAGAATGGGCAGAAGTATCTTGGAACGGTAAAACACAGTTCATACACACATTACATTTTCTGTTCATGCATCTAACTTGTCTTACACTCCTCATAGGTAAATATGATTGGTGTGCACTATGAGGATGACCATGTGGCTACTGGATTTGGGAATCACCTTGCTCGTCCCATTCTGCGTAAAGAATGGAATGAGAATATGAGTTTTGAAGAAGGTGTCAAGTTATTGGAGAAATGCATGCGTGTGCTTTTGTACCGTGATAGGTCTGCTGTGAACAAGATCCAGGTATATGATGTTGAACCAGGGTCTTAAAGTGCAAATAAGCAAATTGATGTGAAACTTGGAAGGAAAGAAAAAAGAATTTAAAAAATTAGTCCGAACTCCGAACCAAATAAATCAATTTGTTGAAATTTGTTCAAAACTGATTTTATCTGACATGTCTATCATAGAAAGCCAATAAATCAATTTGTTGAAATTTGTTTAAATCTGAATTTATCTGACATGTCTATCATAGAAAGCCAAACATAAGATCTTGTCATTATAAGTCTCTTTGTTTCTCACAAAGGTAACTCTGTGTAAATATCTTGATCCCTTAACCCCAACATAGGGTATGTTCTATTCATATTAATTTTAGCTAAAATCTAGAGTTTTTCTATCACTGCTTCATACCCCTCATACGTCATAGTAAGGCAATTGCCCGATTCTTGGCATTCAATTGTCAGATTATAAACTATCAAAGCGTTTAATTTTTTCACCTTCAAAAGCGTAAATTCGTAAGATGATTTTTTTTGACACAATTGGATGGAATTGCAGATTATGAAAATCACCGAGGAGGGGGCAACCGCATTCCCACCGTACTCATTAAGGACCTACTGGGGTTTCACTGCTTTTGAGAATCCATCATCTGGTGCTGAAGGCTCATGGTAGTAGTCACCGACTCACCGGCTCCTAGACGGGGTACCAAGAAATGGAGTGGTTCAGCAGTCTCTTGTTGTTTTTACACTATTGATCTGACTTTTAATTGCTTAATTAACTGTTTACTGTTGTTGACTTAAAAAAGCCCGACTTGACTTTATGAACAATGTTCTATCTTGTTTCCCCTATGTGTTTTTGAATTGAGCAATGGCATACTTTCTTCATTTTGTTCCCTTCTCTGGTTTGATGTCTATCTGTAACTCACTGTTCTAAATTTCTACTCCCCGTCCCAAAAAGTCTTTCCTGTTTCATTTTTTGCGCATCCCATAAAACACTTATATCCCGCCTTGAATGCCAAAAAATCTTTCAAAATAACTTCTACCCACAATAAAGAAGAAATGTTGTAAATTTTAGGTATTTTAAATGTCGGTAGAAGTGTTTCATGGGATGTGCAAAAAATGAAACATGAAAGATTTTTTGGGACGGAGGGAGTAGTTATTTTATGGGCTCATTTGGATGGAGGGCTTTGTATGGTACTCGCTCTGTCCCCCTGTATTTGTCCACTTTCATTTTTGCACACCATCCAATGCACTTCTTTAATCCATTTTATCTTGTAATTTGTATATTAAAAAATTATAAAAATTATATATTAATAATCTATATGTTAAGACAAATCAAACAAGATCACACATGACTATATTTAGGCTTACACATTGAGAGAATTTGATGAGTCAAAGTGCTTAGATGAACAGTTCCAAAAGTCAAATGTGGACAAATACAAGGGGAGTACTTAATACTTCCTCTTATTCGTGTTCAACATTGTAATCATTGTGTTGGGGGGAGCAAAGAATTTTACCCGTTCCATCTAAAAAAACTTTATGAAGTAACAACCCGTCACACTATAACAAAATCTAGTGGCGAAGTTTGTTGATCAACACAAAGTTTTAATGGATATTCATAAAAGTTGCCAGTGCAACAATTATCTGAATGAATGAAGGAGGTAAATCAAAGGGTAAAAAATAATAATTGTAAAATTTACCTTTTTTTTTACATAATTTTATCCTCCAATGTGGAAGGTAAAGGAGAAGGTATTATACCTTCCTTAATTTTGGAAAGGTATATTTACCTCTTCAATTTTGGAGAGGTATACCAATTTCTCCTCTTTCCTTAAAATACCTTTATTTTGGGAAACATATATTTACCTTCTCCATTTACCTTCTTCCATTGGAATAAAAAAGTTTTTAAATAGGTATATTTACCTTTTTGAGAAGGTAAATGAGCAAAATATCTTCTCAATTTACTTTTTCCTTTTGGAGTTGTTCTTATAACCTAATGACTACGGATGTACTCCCCCATTAACTTGGGCCTTGTTTGATAATAACTTTTTTGATTATCGTTATTATTTTGGATAAAATTAATTCTAAATATGTTTACACTAAATGCTACCATCAAATAATTTTTTTAAAATGCTGACGTTAATCTCTAACGCTGATGCCAAACGGGACTTTGAAGTGTTAAATAACAACTCATACCACTAGTGGTGAACTTTTCTTTTTGACATCTCATTTTGAAAGAAACTTTAATGTTAAATATGTTTGACTTGAAAGATTTTCTAGATGGGTAAGTCTTCTTAAAAATTCATGGAGAGGATATAAGCGAAATAAAGTATGATGGAAATGGTTAGTTGTTTATTTGTTAGACTAAATGGTAGGCATGACCGGATTCAACAAGATTATCAACACATTATAATCTAAATTTTATTATCGTCCAAGTAGTCAAGATGTGCACACTTTTGATCATGTAAAAACAAAGAGGGTGTTTTGTTAGACCCAACATTTATTGCTCAATACATTACAAAACAAGAAACAACATAAGTTTAATGTTCCATCTTGATATGGTTCATTATGTGTTCAAAATTAAATATTGTTAATAATGTTTTTTTTGCATTTCACACTAAAATAAGTGATGTTGAATTTCTTTTAGATTGTTTAAGTATTTTGCAAGCTATCTAGCAGACTAGCACCGTGTTCACACTTCTTCTATAGTTCTACGTCTTACTTTGGAGTGTAAGTTGAGGTGCGTTATATTCTTATGGCTTCATTTAACTCTATTTCTTAGACACTTGTTCCTTAAGTCATGAATAGAGATCGTTGTCCATAATTTTTCTATTGCGAGCTGCGAGCTAACCCTCCAAACTTTTTTTATCTTTTTGATGAATTAATATATTAACCCCCCTTAAAAATAATAAATATTAATATGGTTTACCTTTTAAAAAAACTATAACAAGAGAAAGTTTTTACACCTTGCTACAACATTCCTTCTATACCATATTTTGTTTAAAAAAATGCTTCTTTAGTGAACATGAGATCGACATCATATTTTGTGGATATTCTCACATAAAAGATATTTTTTTTAATTATAAAAAAATACTCATCAGGGAACTAAACATTTTCTTATCCACATTTTAGATTCATATATTTTAGATCAGACATTTGAATAAATCATACTCCGTATCATACATGGAATACAATTTAATTTTAACGTTCCGAATATCTACGGATATTCATGGTTTTTTTGTGTACTTAAAAAAACATAAATATAAAATGTGAGTTTTCTTTTTCTTAAAATGTTAAAGCAATTTCTCTTCATGGATTTTGGATATTTGGCTTTTCAAATATATTTGAGAATTATGGCACTACAAATTAAATGAGCATAGGCAACATACAAAACTGCAACAATATTAAGGATGTTGTCAAAGACTATCTTTGGCAACAGTTTACACATGATGCTTTTAAGTTTGAATTATTTGTAAATGTTTTTGTAGTAACAACACAAAAATTGTTGCCAAATAGAATATAAGGCAACACAAAGTAGTTGTTGCTCAAGTGTGAAAAAAGAGGCCAGCGGGAAAGCTAAATTTTATTGGCGCGCATCCATAGAAAGAAAGGGGGCAAATACTTAAAATATACCATTCTCCCATTTTGCAAGACAATTCTCCAAATTAAAAGGAAAATTGAGATGGGGAGTTAGGGTTCAACGATTCTCGCAAACAATTGTCGATTCTCCTCAACCGTCTCTTCTCCTACCATACCATCAAAGTGTTCGATTAGCTCTATCACAGGTCAGGATCGATTAGCTCTGTTTTTTTACAAATCGAAGCACCACCATGTTTTTTTTACAAAATGCCGATTCTCCTCATATATCAATAGCTTGCTGTTTCCAACTGAAATGTGTTCTGATTCCTTTATAATGTTTGGTTTCCAAATTAAATATTGGGGTATGAAGCAAGTTCTCTTGGTTGTTGTTGAACTTGTTTCCTTGTTGAGTATAATAAATTTATGTTTCCAGATTTGTATCTGAAGATGTAGATGTCAGGAAGAAAACAAGCACAACCTTCAACCGAATCACAAATGAATTGGATTGAATTTTGATTACATGTATTTTTTGCTTGGAATCAACAATTAAATTCATTTTTTCAATTTTATAATAGTATGGAATCAACACATCCACTTGCTAGTGTTCCATACTTAATGTTCAGCTTTATCTACATTCTATGGATTGGTTGCTTACCTAGGTTTCTAGGTTCAGTATAGAACCTTACTGCTACCATGTTCTGCTATGGACTGCTTGTTCTAGAAGAATTTCATATAATGTGTAAAATGGAGAGACAACATTGATTTAAAAAACATATAATTAGTTCTGTTTTTTGAGAGTCCTTAAAAACAAAATATTCTTTTCTTAATTTTCTTGAATAGATGAACAATGGGAACGAAGAAAAAGAAACTGGATATGCTTGGAGCCACTGGACATCTAAATTTGCAAAGTTCGGATGTTTTAAAATTGACAATGTCAAGTTATGAGAAGCAAAGGCTAGAAAGGATAAAGCTTAATGCTGCAAAAATGAAAGCTTTAGGACTAGAGGAAAAAGCTAGGTTGCTTTTAAAGAAACATTCAGAGTTGAATAATCAGAAAAAATTACAAAACAAAAAATTCCAAATGTGCTGAACCCTGAGGTACTTTATTCACTTCAAATATGCTCAAAATATGATATTCCTAGATGTCCTTTTGCTTGTTTTTTGGCTGGTATTGAATTGTAATTCTTATTTTTAAAACACACTTAAGGCCTCCTTAGTTTTGTGTGGGTTTTTTACTTGTTTGTGGCAACATGTATGGGATAAAAAAGGACTTTATTATTAGTCAGAATCATGAGTACAAACTGAATTCAATTGTTAATTTGATGTAAATGATTTCCTTTTAGCTTAACTTTCAGAGAATAATGATTTAGCTTAATGCAAAATTTGAATGTTCTTAATTCAATTCAATTTGTCACTTTATATATGCAACATGATTGTTTTATATCTAATCTATTTTCTTTTAAGTTATGACTACCCGTTTATTTTTTTTTGCAGGGAACACAATTCATGGATGATGATATGTTTTCATGACCAGTTGATTATGTCAAGACATGATGTGTTTTTTTTTGTTTTTTGCTTTGCTTCTAGAGTGATAGCATAACACTAAAAACTTGTTGGTGTTAGTTTTTGGGTACAATGTTGTGGAAGCTCATACACAATGCATGTTTTTCAATTTGAAGTATTTAAGTAATAGAAGTCAGTTTGAATGTTTAGTGACTACATATTTTAGTATGAATGTTCAAATAAAATCGTTTGGGCACATCATATTAAATATATTATTATTCTATATTGAGTTGTCTTGTGAAATCAATGAGTTTATATGATGTTATAAATGTTTTTAATTGTATATTAAATTATTTTATGAAGTAAAACATTTATACGCAGATAACAATAAATGTTATCATGTTTGATATGGTTATTATTATTATTATTATTATTATTATTATTATTATTATTATAAGAAACAACATGGTACACATGCTCACAATGGCAACAATTATGGATTGTTAAATATTAGACAACAAATTCATAGTGTCACCATATTACAACATTTATGATCTGTTGCCTAAGAAAAACCGTTGCCTTAGGTGCATCTAAGCTCATTTTTATAAACTGTTGCCTTTTGTATCAAAACTGTTGCCTTAAGAAAAGACAACAAGGGCAAATGCAACATTTAATTTTTGTTGCCTTAGATGTAAGGCAACAATTTTTTTATTTTCAGCAACAATTTTTAAATGTTAGCATAGACTATTTTTCTTGTAGTGTGGTTAACATGAAATGTTCGAGCCTTAGATATGGAACAATTTTTGTTGATATTTTTTTTGGATATCTGAAGAATATGATTAGATTGAATCGATCCAAATGAACACCGCAATATCTAAGGTATCTTCGGTTGTATCAATTTTCAGGTACGAGCAACTATTTGACAAAACAACAAAACTGAGACGGCGAGGTAAAACAAAATAATCAGCAAAGGGAAAATAATCAGTGAAGGGAAACAGTGCGATCCAAGGAACAAATCTGACCTAGCAGAAAGGTTTTTTACTGTGATGGTGAGATCTGATCTGGACGACGATAAGAAGAATTAAAACACAATGATACACATCGGTATAGAAGGGACGATTATGATAATGATGAATATGAAATTGGTGGAGAGAGTGGAACATATTTGGGGGTGGTATGAACACTCAACATACTTGGAATGAAAGCTACGTTGTTTCAGAATAAACATCATGTTGTTTTGGAATGAATACTACTTTCTTCACCCCGTTTTAAATTGCCTATTTTGACTTTTGGCATATTTAAAGAAGAGAAAAAATAGAGTTTATTTTCCGAAATTGTCATTATTTTTTAGGAGGGGTGACGATGAATGAGAAGATAAGGTGAAGAAGAGTGTCTTATTTTAGGAGTAGTTTATGTATTTTTACTCTTAAAAGTTTACGATAACAAGTAACATGTAACTTATTTTGAAAGGAAGAAAAAGAGCAAACATGCAATTTAAGATAAGACAGAGAGAGTATATTATTTTAGAATGAATAGTACTCTACACTGAACATGACTGGAATGAATACTACGTTATTTAAGAATGAATATTGCATTATTTTTAAATCAAATTAAAATGTAACAAACAAATATGTGAAATAAATAGTACCTTACCGCAGAATGAATACTACATTTATTCAAAATGAACATTTACTGGATATATCTGACTCTAGGTACATGACTACATCTCTATGATTAAAAACTAGTTTTTTTCTTGAAGTTTTGTACGGGAAAAGGAGAAGAAAAAGAGAGCATTTACTCATGAGATGTTGTTTCCTTGTAGGGGTGGACACGGTACGGTTCCGGGACGGTTCCGGTACCGCCACCCCTTGGTACCGGTACCGGTACCGGACCGGCCGGTATCGGTTCCGGTTCCGGTACCGTTTCCGGTACCGTTTCCGGTACCGTTTCCGGTACCGTTTCAGCCACCCCTAATTTTGTTTTTTTTTTTTTTTTGCTTTTTTATTATATTTTTAAAATGTAAAATTGTAAATGTGTAATTGTTAAAGGAAATGATGAAATAAAAAAATCTAAAAATGAAATTGATAAAGGAAAGAATGGAATAAAAAAATAAAAATAAAAAAAAACGGTAACGGTACCGGAACCGAAACCGGAACCGCCGGTGCCGGTACCGAAAAATGGGCACCGGAACCGGTTCCCGGAACTGGTGGACCGTACCGGCCGACGGTAACGGTACCGGAACCGGCGGTACCGTTTCCGGTACCGGTACTGTACCGGTACCGTGTCCATCCCTATTTCCTTGTGCTCCAAACAAGCTTTAAACTCCAGCCCGGACCCGGCCCATGTGCTGCCCTAGAGCATCCCAGAGAGCAGCTTTCGGCCCAACGAAAAGCCAACTCAATATCTGGGCCGCTTAAGCATTCGATCCAACGGTCTATTCAAAACCCTAGTTTCGCCTGACGTCCCGAACTTCGTTTATAAGCTGCCGAGGGCTCATTTCATTTTGCTCTTCACACTTTCAATCTCTCTCTCTCGAAGCCGCTACTCTGCATCTGTGCCGAAGAAGAGGTTAGTCCCTTACGCACTTCTCTTTAATCTATGATTATTGATTGTTATCTATTCTTCCGAAATTTCAATTTGTTATTATGTTCGGCTCTTCTCTTTGATGTTTGTTAATTGATCATCAAGTGTTCGATATTCATTTCTAATTTCTTATTATCAGCATGCCGTGGATTCTGATGAATTCATGACTTGATTCGATGTGATTTCAATTTTATTTATTTTTAGGACTGTAGGCTATTGCCAGTTTTTCTATGTTAATATCGTTATCTTTTGAGAAAAATAGATCGACTTGAAAAATAGATCGATCCGATATTTGACTTTTCGGATCTAACTACATCGGTTGATTATGTTTGGCGAGATGGCTATGATAAGATCTAATCGAATATACTGACGTTAGAGTTCTGCATATCAATCGTGTTTGTGTAGATGTTTGTTCACGTCTTTCATTTTACATTTTCTCAAATGTCTGTCTCATGAGGCAATCAATGATTTTTTTGTTGTATTTTCTGATTTCCGTGCGTCTAGATCTGTTTGTAAGCATCATGTGTATGCTTACCTTTTGGTTTAGATTTGTGTTGAGAGTTTAATTTTGGTTCAATGTGATCGATGGTTCTTTTCAAATCTCCATCTTAATCGCTTCTATACTTATGCTGCTAATTATTCAAGACATTGTACTCTAAAATATGAATTGGAACTATTTTTAGCAGCAATTTTTTTCATAAAATTAGAAGTTTACGTCCCACGATCAATGCAATAAAAATGATTTCCCATACAATATCCCTCTACCACAATACAGGTTCCTGTATGAATGCAAAACCCTCAAATTCTCTCAAAACAGTAATACCTTTCCAAAAAATATTATTAACTTCAATGTATTAGTGTTATTCTAATTTTTAGTTGGTGATGTGCTTTTATTTGGAAGTTGTGAATGCTAACCCATTTCATTGTGTAATCCTCTGTTTCTGCTGCAGTTATCTGTAGTTATCAACCATGGGTAAAGAGAAGACACATATAAACATTGTGGTTATTGGCCATGTCGACTCTGGGAAGTCTACTACCACAGGACACTTGATCTACAAGCTTGGAGGAATTGACAAGCGTGTGATTGAGAGGTTCGAGAAGGAAGCTGCTGAGATGAACAAGAGGTCATTCAAGTATGCCTGGGTTCTTGACAAGCTGAAGGCGGAGCGTGAGCGTGGTATCACCATTGATATTGCGTTGTGGAAGTTTGAGACCACAAAGTATTACTGCACAGTTATTGATGCTCCCGGACATCGTGACTTTATTAAGAACATGATCACTGGAACCTCTCAGGCTGATTGTGCTGTTCTCATCATTGACTCTACCACTGGAGGTTTTGAAGCAGGTATTTCCAAGGATGGTCAGACTCGGGAGCATGCTTTGCTGGCCTTTACTCTTGGTGTGAAGCAAATGATTTGCTGCTGCAACAAGGTTTGTTGTTATGACCCACTGTTTGTTTTCAGTCTTAGTCTTGATGTATTTAATATGAACCTAGTTTGTTTACCCAAGTATTTGATATGAACCTTGTTTGTTTCCCTTTGTGATGTCTGACAGATGGATGCCACTACCCCCAAATACTCCAAGGCCAGATATGATGAAATTGTGAAGGAGGTGTCTTCATACCTGAAGAAGGTTGGGTACAACCCTGATAAAGTTCCCTTTGTCCCCATCTCTGGATTTGAGGGAGACAACATGATTGAGAGGTCAACCAACCTTGACTGGTACAAGGGCCCAACACTTCTGGAAGCTCTTGATCAGATCAATGAGCCAAAGAGGCCTTCTGACAAGCCACTCCGTCTCCCACTTCAGGATGTTTACAAGATTGGTGGTATTGGAACTGTCCCTGTTGGACGTGTTGAGACTGGTGTTATCAAGCCTGGTATGGTTGTGACCTTTGCCCCTTCTGGCTTGACAACTGAAGTTAAGTCTGTTGAGATGCACCACGAGGCTCTGACTGAAGCACTCCCTGGAGACAATGTTGGGTTTAACGTGAAGAATGTTGCTGTGAAGGATCTGAAGCGTGGGTATGTTGCCTCCAACTCCAAAGATGATCCTGCCAAGGAAGCTGCCAATTTCACCTCCCAGGTCATCATCATGAACCATCCTGGTCAGATTGGAAATGGATATGCCCCTGTGCTCGATTGCCACACATCCCACATTGCTGTCAAGTTTGCTGAGCTTGTCACCAAGATTGACCGAAGGTCTGGCAAGGAGCTCGAGAAGGAGCCGAAGTTCCTCAAAAATGGTGACGCTGGTTTTGTTAAGATGATTCCCACCAAGCCAATGGTTGTCGAGACCTTCGCTGAGTACCCGCCGCTTGGTCGGTTTGCCGTGAGGGACATGCGTCAAACAGTTGCTGTTGGTGTCATCAAAGCTGTGGAGAAGAAGGACCCGACAGGAGCAAAAGTCACCAAAGCTGCCCAGAAGAAGAAATGAGCAATTGTTTCCGACCTCTAGTAGTTCTTCCTACATGGAAGGGCTACTATTATCACCTATTATCCGCTTTATGTTTCTTGAATTTAGTTTTGAACATTTTACCAG
The DNA here is from genome assembly GCA_900332095.2 of Cuscuta campestris. Lineage (NCBI taxonomy): Eukaryota > Viridiplantae > Streptophyta > Magnoliopsida > Solanales > Convolvulaceae > Cuscuta > Cuscuta campestris. The sequence goes on along the minus strand of OOIL02004368.1, from coordinate 1,217,065 downwards.
TTTTGAAAATGGCCCCGGAGGATTCTTCCATTGCGGTTCTCTAGCCTCCATGTGAGGATAGTGGAGGAATCGAGCAATCTGTTTTGTCTCTGCAATCATCACAGATTGCTTGGTGCCAGTTATGGAAGCTCTTCCTTTGGAAGCCGTCTCGCATTTTATGTTGATGAGAGGGTGTACTTTTGGGTGAACGCTCTATTATTTTCTGCAACTTTTTTCAGTCAATTTTCTGTGTCTGTTTTCCTTGCATTTGCTGGTTCTTTCCTCACATGACAAATGTGGTTGGCTTGTTTTTTCTGAGATTTTGAGGTGTGGTCTTTGTTTTATGACTTGCTGTGCTTAGCTAGTCTTGGAACTTTCTGTTCATGACTTCACGTAGCTAGTCTTAGGGGCTGTTTGTTTCAGTCTGATTCAGATGTCTGAATGGTTCAGCACTTAATGGTTCAGATTGTAATGGTTCAGATGTCTGAATGGTTAAGAGATTTGCCTTTGAATGGTTAAGTATTATACAGAGTCTGAATGGTTAAGACCTCTTATATGAATTGATCAGACATTTGACTCTGAATAGTTAAGCAATAAACTAGCTCTTAATGGTTCAGACCTCTTACTGGTTCAGCACTTAATGGCCTCTTACTGGTTCAGACCTCTTACTGGTTCAGAAGTTGCCAAACAGCCCCTTAGGCGTTTTAGCAGATTGTCTTGAAGCTTATACACCGTTGTTCTTAGGCGTTTTAGTGAATTAGTGTTTTTTTAATAGTGGCAATCAAACAGAAGTATAAGTTGACACCCAAAGAGAACGAACTACTAACGAACAAGAAAGAAGGAAAAGATTGAACATAGGAAGTTCAAAGTTGAAACAACCATAAAAGCTTTAAACTAGTCTGTAAGGGAACGGAAGATGAAATGGCAAAAACATGTCCACGCGACCTTCTTGGCATCATCATATCATCTTGAGCACCTGTTGCACTGATGGGGAGGCGGTGGCCGGGGGCAAGATGGTACTTTCACTTTGAGCTTCAAGAATACCGTCGAGCTTCTCCTTGCTCAACCCGCCAAGAGCGGTGGCCAACTCCTTCCCTTTCAACAGCTGCAGCACCGACCCTTGGCCCGCCAGGAATTGCGGCCCGTTGTCTCGGGCTGACGTTGTGAAGCCGAAGAACATGAATGGGCCGTTCCTCGATGCGATCTGGCAGAAGGGGAAGAACCGCGGCACCAGGAACACGTCTCCTTCCTCCACTTGGGCTTTCATGGCCAATGTCCCGTTTGGGAACACTATTTGTACCTCTCCTGTCCCTCTCAGCACGACCCCGTACTCGCTCGCTCTTGGGTTTATGTGTGGCGCCATCATCGATCCCTACAGTCATTTCCACCTTGTGAGTTGTGATTGAATGTTACAGAGTAATCCCTCCAAGCTCATATTTTCAAGTGTTTTTTTTAAACATCAGAATACCAACACAATGTGTTGATAAAAACTCAGGTTTTAAACTCTCTTGAGAGATTCTAACGCTAATAAATGTTGCCAAGGTGTAGAGATGGATGACATACCGCGGTTAGATTGACGAGGTAAACACTGATGTCGGGGAGCTTGAGAGACGAGTAATCATCTCCACCAACAGCTAGACTCCATCCGTAGTCATTGCTGAAGTCCGGTTCGGCTTCGAAGATATTGTATGATTCGGGAGCCTCCCCGCTCCCACTTTCTTCCTTGTTGCTAAAGGGACCCAACATCATCTTTGTCATCACCAATGCCTTCTTGAAAGGCCATCGCCAGCTGCGCTCGTTGTCGTCATCTTCACGACCAACACCCGCGAACCTCTTCAATCGAGCCAGTCTCTCTTCCTGTTTCAGGTTCATGAAACAGTCCCACGCATCCGAGGATTGCGAGTGTTTCGACAATGGCACGATTGGACCGGACATATTTGCCCTTAGAAGTTTCGTGAGATCTGTCCCCGACTATCTACTATATATACATAGTTAATTTGGAAATCATAGACTACACAATGAAAGCTAAAGATGACGACTCACATTGAATGCAGTTGATAGCGTCTTCAAATCAAACCCAGAAAGGACAGAGGTTGGATGTGCTCCGCCACCGATGAAGTAAGGCTGAAAAACACACCTTAATTTAAGGCCGATTCTCTACAATATTGTTACAATATAACATTTTGGCATCATAACACAGATTGGATTATGTATAGTTCAATTTCGGTTTGTGCAATTTGGTCAGAAAAGACGTGTTGAGTTGTCTCATCCCACATCGGCTTAACATGCCAATATTGTGACACATGTAATAACTTGGGTTCCTCAATTTCTTGAGTTAACTTTTGGGGTTGAATTGAGTCCAAGTCTATTATTTAACAAAACGTAACATTCTTTAAGTGGCTCCTTCTAAAGGTTTGAAGTTTTTAACCTAGCTCGATATTGAACCTTATTGCGCCAAGATATGTGAGAATTTCTTGTGTTGAGGATTGAAGTCGAGTTCAACTCGTTTGGCGAACCGATCAAGAACCAAACCAAGCTTGAACTAAACCCAAAATGCCCATCATATGACTACAACTTACCATATTCTTCAAATAAGCGTTGCCTCATGTACAACTTGTTTTCGTACTTGAAGATGTCCCATACTCATTCCCACATTTTGGACCCCGTGTATTTGTCTCCGTTTCGGTGTAACATAGACTAGCAAGGCGGTTCCCATTCATGGTTCAAAAAGTGTTCCATAAAGAGTAAAAAATAGCGTGTTAACCTGGAAAGAACGGGAGGGGAGGGAGTGATCGGAGCTCCTAACAATGCTGCAAATGACACGGAGTCGTTGGCCCTCGGCGGTGTTCACCAAATAGAAAGCGGAGCCCGCTTCGATGGTGTAGATATCGCCGGACTTCAACTCCTTTTCCACCAACTCATCCTTGTAAACATGCCCTATTCTTGCTTCCCCTGCAACGTCATCATACAAATTAAATTCCACTTTTGACAAAATTAGATTCTTGTTCAAAAATCAATAAATATACTCCTTAATTAGCTTCCACCCCCAAATTAAATTCATGGATTAATGAATTCACTGAGTAAATTAGGAGTTGAAATTACAAACCTCCCCCAATTTTAAATAAGAACGTTGAAAATTACAAATTTTATTTAAAGATGAATAATAAAAATTGTGAATTTATCTTGGAAATGGAAAGAATGACTTTTTTCCCGTTCAATTTTATGTGTGGACAGAGACTTAAGAGTTTCAATTGACTTATAACAAATCTCAATCATGCACATCGTTTAACATTTTTCTAAATAGTAATTCTACAAATTGTCTTTCCTAAAAGGTGACTTCCCATATAAACTCCAATCTTAAAATATTACCTTAGTTATCCTTTATATATGAAAATCATTCTCTTAATTCTATAAAAAATCCACTATTATAAAAAAGAAAGCTATAGTGGATCGTGTAGGAGAGAGAAAGAGAGAGAAGAGAGAATAGTTTAAACACTTTTAAAATTAATGATAATGGGATGGATATTAATTAATAGTCTTCGTCCCATAATTACAACTAACGACTTGACTGAATTTATACTTTATAAAATTAGTATAGAAATAAAAATTAGAGTACATTTATATATTCAATTCCATCAGTCATAGAATTATGGTCGCAGTTACTATTATGAGATCTCCATAAATAACCATTATTTGTATTTTTAGTTGATAATTTGATAAAATAAAATATTCTTGTAATCATTTGTTTTGTAGAACGTACTTTTGATTAATAAAGTACGGTTTTATTCATTGGGCAGGCCCGGTTTCATAATAATACTTCCTCTATCCCATTAATATTTTTATGTATTGGGCAGGCCCGGTTTCATGCCATGGAGGCAAGGACGGGTCTGAGTAATAATCGGGCCAAAGAAAGCCCAGCTTATGGACTTGAATTGGGCCGTGACCTAGATTAGAATATAAGTCGTGGGTAGCTAACAACTGATTATCCGCCCACAGTTGGCACACGTCAAGCTAATCAGCATGCCGAGAAAGAGGGGCACGATTATATGCCATATACGTTGCGAAATTAGACTATAAAGAGGGGATTGAATTTTCATTGTAATGAAAGCTACATCAAGCTAATACAATCCTTATTGAGATCATATTTTCTGAGAGCACTTTGAAAAAATGTAAGATTTAAAGAGTGTGTAATTTGGATGTTATTTTTCAATTTTGCTCTTAGTTTAGGATATAATAGGATGTAATGTGTACATTAATAATGAATAGATATGATGAGATAGGTAGATAAATACTTGATAGGAGTAAAATGGAGATTTTGGTTGAAACTGGTACTCCCGTTCTAATTTCTATTCAAAATGTTAAACTTTAACCATGTTTTGACCTATTTTGCCATCCATTTGAGAAATATATAATATAATTTTTTATCTATTGTTTTCTAAAACTTTTGATGTAGTTTTTAAGTATATCAATTTATTTTTTACTCCCTCCGTCCTATATGAATCTTTCTGGTCTGCGTTACGATGCTTGACCAACTTTATTTTCAATCCAATTCATTTAATTGTAGGTGTAAAATTAAAAATAAAAATGTATATTTAAAAACTACATCAAAAGATTTACAAAACTAGATGTGACATGAATATTTTATTTTATCAAATGAGTAACAAAAATTAAGAAAAAAAGTGTATAAAGTGTGACCATGCGAATATTGTATGTAGGGAATCAAGAATAGCATATGCAAATAAATTTAGTCAAACCTCGTAAATAACAACATGCTTTTTGAGACCGAAGGAGTAATATTTTTTGGAATGAATGGAAAATGAAAGTGGTAAGGTTTTTCGAAACGGAGAGAAAGTATATATTATAAAAATATAATATTTCAAAATTATGTTTCAAAATAAATTTATTAATTTTAAATTTATATTAAAATTCAATTAATTTATTTTTTACGTAACTTGTTTTCAAAGTTTTTTAAACTGTTCAACAAAAAAGTCAAATGAAAAGACAAAAAGAAGATAGAGGGAGTATAGCAGGCAAACCTAGCGAGTCTAACAGCTAAACCTCTTTCAAGAGTTGTTCTTTTATGGTCGATCTTAAAGTCCACTTAAAAAATGTAAATCTTCTCACATTTTTTTTTCATGGAATGATACATGTATCTTATTTTGTGTGTAAAATTAATTCTTTTATGATATCAATACATTAATTAAGATCTATAAAATGGATATAAAGCATCTAAGAATTTGTTCTCATTCAATTCCGAGATAAAATTGCACACTATATGGCATGTCTATATATCCTCTGCATAACTTACCTACGTGTTTTTTTTGTTGTTGTTTTGAAATCCCTAATCTCCATGAAAACATACAAATTAAGAGCTCAATGGGGGAAAACCAGAGTAATATTTTCATAATATATGCATAAGGACTAAGGAGTCGGAGTATTAAATATTGATATTAATTATCAAAATATTGAAATGGAAACCGTTTAAAGTCAAATGAGAAAGAAATGTATGGACGAAGGGAATATATATAAATAATTACCTAAGGGAAGGAAGAGGACGAGGTGGGAATCAAGAAAGTGAGGGAGGAGCAAGCTTTTAGGCTCCATAGTGATGAACCCGATGTCCATCGCCTTCTTCTCGCCGCCTCTCACCACTCTGATGACTCCCGCCTCCGTTCTTGCCGCCTCTTCCTCCTCCCGCAAAACGAACGCCGCCTCTTTATCTTTGTTCCTCCCCCCACCGCCACCCGTCCCCGCCGCCGCCGCCGCCGCAGCAGAACCACCCAAGAGTAGCAGTAGAGACAGCAACAACAAGAGGTGATTCTTGGTATCCATAACAACAATAATCTGCTTCTTCTTCCCCATCATTTAATTTTTCCCTTTAATAATTCAATATTCTTATGATGATTAACAATACGTGTTATGAGTTCTCGAGGATTGATCTCTAAATCATATATATTCTGAGCTGGGACGGTGGGTGCGTGGGGGGTGAGGTTTCACTAAATAATACTCCTTCCGTCCACAAATACTTTTTCCATTTGACTTTTTAACTACACTTTGACCATTAATATCTATATTTAGATAGATATATTTTGTAAAATTTGATATTTTAAAATTACATTTTATTAAGATCGATACTAAATTTATATCATAATACAATATACTTTTTCTACCGGTCAAAATTTAGGAATAGTTAGAGGGAGGGAGTACTAGAATAGCTAGGGAGAGAAGTGAGTGAGTAGAAGTTGGAAGGGGAGACAGGTGGAAGCCATGCATGCAATGCTAGTCCATCTCTGCATGCACGTCACGAAGCAACTTAGCATTTACTCCGTCCTCATCTTTGGAGTTTGGGGTAGGTTGTCAAAACTTCAAAAGTTTCTAATTTTTAGAGTAAATTTCATAAAAGGTCCTAGTCATATATAGATCATTTTACATATTTAGTCCCTTATATCAAATATTACTAATTTAGTCCCTAATTATTATATGCATTTCCACGAATGGTCTTTTGTTAACATTTTTGTTAAGAATGTGAATAAAATTGTAAATTCAGACTTCTTTCTCTCATCAATTAATCTTCTTCCCTCCCCTCGCACTCCTTTTCCAAACCCGTCGCTGAGTTTGAAACTTTGAAACCAAAACCGAAATTATCACTCTTCTCTCAATTGTTTGTCGAACTGGTGGAACCCAAATTCGAAACCAGTAACCTTCATGGATGAGTTTTAATGTTTATTTTCTTTGCAATTTCTTGAGACTAACCGATAAAACTCATCCATAAAGCTTATTGGTTTTGATTTTAGGTTCCACCAGGAAGACTACTAATTGAGAGAGCAGTGATCATTTCAGTTTTGGATTTAGAGCTTCAAACTCAGCGACAAATTTGAGAAAGAGTACGAGAGTACGAGCTTAATTGAGTAGAGAGAGAAGTATGAATATACAATTTTATCTATGTTCTTAACAAAAACGTTAACAAAGGATCATTGGGACTAAATTAGTAATATTTGATAGGGACTAAATATGTAAAACGACCTATAATTGGGGACCTTTCATGGAAATTACTCTAACTTTTATTATAAAATATAAAAAAACATAATAAATTATAGTGTAAATTTAATATCAATAAATTTATTTTGAAATAAACTTTTAAAAAAGTACTATATTTTAAAAATATTAAATAATATTTAAAAAAAGATGTTAATAATCAAAGTAACACATTGGAGACGGTGTAAGAGAAAAAGAAAAAACTTCGTATTTTTCTTCGTTTTGCGCAATGGGAAGAAAGTTTTAGGACGGAGGGAGTATTAGATATTAATACAACAACAATTTTATTAGATTCATATTATAGAATATTTTTAAAATATTATTTTATCTAATTCATACATAATATATATTTTATTTAATTATAGGTCAAAACTTGAAAAACATTAACTATTGTTGGATGATATATTTATTTAATAATAACTCTGGACTAGTTTATTTGTAATTAAAGCATGTTCTTTAGAACTGGAAAAAAAGAGCTGGATGTTGAAAAAAACTAGAAAAACTGGAAGGAATTTAAAAAAACTAGAAGACATTGAAAAAACTAAAAGAAACTGAATGAAATGCAAATAAAATTGAAAAAACTAAAAAAATGCAAATAAAAAAACTTTTAAAAACATTTTGTGTATATTTTTATATTATTTTCATTTAATTCTTGTTGTTATAAATAATAATAATAATTTTTAATATTATTATTATTTTAATATTAATATTATCATCATCATCATCATCATCATAATCACCTTGTTTTGATATTTATGTGATTCAACAGTGATTTTCTCAAATTACCCTTGATATGATGAATAAAAATAAGATGCAAATTCTTCCGCGAATCTAAAGTCTATATTAATTTTAGAGTAAATTCCATAAAAGGTCCCCGATTATATGTTGTTTTACATATTTAGTCCCTACATATCAAATATTACTAATTTAGTCCCTTCAATTATTATTTTCATTTCCACGAATGGTCCTTTGTTAACATTTCCGTTAAGAACGTAGATAAAATTATAAATTCACACTCCTTTCTCTCCTCAATTAAGCTTTCTCCCTCTCCTCACACTCCTTTCCCAAAGCCATCGATGAGTTTGAAGCTTTGAACTCAAAACTGAAATCATCACTCTTCTCTCAATTGCTTATCTAACTGGTGGAACCCAAATTCGAAATCACTAACCTTCATGGATGAGTTTTAATGTTTATTTTTTGCAATTTATTAAGACTAACCGATAAAACTATTCCATAGAGCTTATTATTTTTGGTTTTAAGTTTCACCATGAAGACTAATAATTGAAGAGGAATAATCATTTCAGTTTTGGGTTTAGAGCTTTAAACTTAGCGATGAGTTTGGGAAAATGTACGAAAGAAGGGAGCAAACTTAATTGAGGAGAGAGAAAATATGAATATACAATTTTATCCATGTTTCTTAACAAAGGACCATTCGTGAAAAAGATATAATAATTGGAGACTAAATTAGTAATATTTGATATGTAGAGAAGAAATATGTAAAACAGTCTATAACTAAGAACCTTTTATAGAATTTACTCTTAATTTTATAGAATTTAGTTTATTTATGGCATAAAAAAGCAAGTCTTTTACAATAGAAAAAATATCCACATGCAAGGTAAACTTTGAGACCATGTAAACATCACACAAAATAAGAAGTGATGATAACTTATTAGTTAGGATAAGAAATAATAGAGATAAAAATAAATTTTAAATAAAAATGGAAAAATAAATTTTGGAACAAGGAAAAAAAGACTTTTTAGAACCCAATATTTTGAGATCAAGATGGGTGATTAATATGACGCCATAAGAGCAACTCCAGCGCATGGTTTAAAAAATTATCAGCTAAATGTTAAAGTATATGATTAACAGTGTTATAGCAATTGATTTTTATTCTCACACTCCAATGGGATCATGCATATTTCTATATTTTATTGGTTGTTTTACTTTTCATTTCTCTCTCCTTAAACGTGTTTCCACTTCCTTGATTACAATTGGACCCCATTACACTGAATCACCTATTGTATCCCATTATTTTATAATTTTTAATAATAGAAGACCAACAGTGAACTTCTATTTATGAAAGATGGAGTCTGACAAATAGCTTGCCCTCCAAATTATGGATTACCCGTTGGAGCACATAAAGGGCTTCAAAAAGCTACAGTGTCAGTTATTAAATATTTTTTAGCTGGTTTAAATGATGCATTGGAGATGCTCTAACTCATAAGAGAACACTTTAAAATGTAAAAAAAAAAAAACTACCTTGTGGTGACACTAGAAAACATGAGGACCTTGGCGATTTTTAAGGAAACATGAGAACCTATGTCTTAACGAGAAATCTAGCGTCATCTCTATTCTCTAAGTAGTTTTTTTTTTTTTGTAAAAACGTAAAAAAGGATGCCAATGAAATATGGAAGGACAAAGATACTACCTCTATGAAGTCAAGAATGTGTTCGGTAGAAAGGGCTTTTTTACAAGACTGATATATTCACTCATTCATTGCCTACCCTACACTAACTCTCATTAAATCCCTCCACCAAAGACCCAAAACTTAACCCAGCATGCATCCTTTATTACTACTACTCACGTCAGAAGAATTATTTTCGGTTCATGACAAAACATACAAAAGTTTACCCCCTCAAGTGAAGAACTGCACGACCCCATAGACGGTGACGGGTGGGTTAATTTCAACACGCTTGGCCTCTCCCGCCTCAAGCAAAAGAGGTAGTGACTTGGCCTCCACGGGTGCCACCCCATTGAGGGTCCACAACGTGACGTGGGCCCATTCGTTCTTCGAGCAAATCTTTTCACCATCAATGGAACCGATGGAGGCTTCAAGTGCAGCCACCCTTTCTGAGAATAACAGTGCAGTCATTTCCACGGGCACTTGTTGGTCCACAAAGGGAGCGTAGCTTGCAAGAGCCGAAACACTGTGGCTTCCCTTGTGAGCAAGGGTCACGTGGGCCCTTTGAAGCCGGCTTTCCAACTTTTTGTCTTTCAGAAATGCTTGAGCTTTTGAATCCTTCTTACTCACCTGTCCAAACAGTAGTTCATTATGTTAGGGTATCCGGTTAAGTTTTATGCTAATGATGGTGAAATGTAGAATAATAAACTTTTAACGCGCTACGCAATTGGTACTTGGTTGAAGGCCGAGTAGCAATAGAACCGATTACTCATAGTAAATTTTTAAACATATTCTTATGTTCCATACATTTCTAATATAAATAATAATATTACTTGTAGAAAGATTAATATTATTCTGAAGATCCAGTCATCCAAATCAACAAACCCAGCCCAAAAATGAGAACAAAAATAAGATGTGCAAAAACCTGTTTTGGGTCATATTATGTTGTGTGGAGTACTTGTGTTTTAAAATAAGAGCTAAATTTTCCTCAAAAAAAAGGAGCTAAATTTGATTTTTAATAGCCACTTTCATAACACTTTGACTATTAAAATACATATTTATACAATATACATTCAAATAATTCATTTTAGAAATATCAAATAATGAAAAAAATGAACAGAGAACAATATTAATTTTGGGGCCCTGTGCGGATGCACACCCTCCGGGTCGCCCCTACAAATCAAAGTCTAAGAGCCATTTTGGCAAGTGTTATTCAGTTGGTATGACTGGTTGAATTGGCTGAATTTTCTGAATGAAAAAGAATTTGGCAACTCTCATTTCAACAAAAAAGTCAAATTACTATGCAGAAGAAGCCATTTTTGGCTGCCAAACGGACTCCAAGCGTCGAACTACTTATATTCTAGGTTATAAAAAAACCTAATTCCTAACATCTTTAGTTCAAGAAATGTATAATCTCAAATCATACACCCCCATAAACTTTCTTATTACTTTTTTTTTAAGTTTTGGAAACACAGGGAAATGTAAAAAGAGGGGAGAAAACGACTTACATTATCTAGAAGCCTTTTAATATCCGTAACAGGCAACCTGATGGCAGCAAACACTATTGTTCCAAGCTTCCGTTTTTGAATTAGTGGTGCCCCACCCTTAGCAATAGACCTCAGTTGATCCAATACCTGTTTCACAACTTCTTCAAAAGGCACCTGCAAAATACAGTATTATTACACCACACCAATTAAGCAGCAGCAGAACTTTACTGGTGGAAAGAGCATATGATCATTTTCATGCCAATATTACAGTTTCCGGAAATAGTGGGAGAAACCCAATGGAAATCCCCCCCCTGTTGGAATATAATTTGGAGGAAGAACGCAGCGGAGCAGCGTTAACAAAGAATGAGAAAAATAACTTGATAGAGTATAACGAATCACGTAGAACGCTTTTAGATCAAAGTTATTTCGAGGTATACGAAATACTAATCGGATAAGACGTTAATCAAGAACAAACACTGAAAATCGGATGCCCCAACCATACCTACGAGACTCTATTTATAGACCAGACATGAATGTTTGCGTAAGACGCAAACGTTCGCTCAAGGAGATGAAATCTGAAAAAACACAATAGTTTGCTTAAGGAGACAAACGTTCGCGCGAAAGGACTCTTGCGGTTTTAGGGTTAATTTGGCGTTTATCCACACATCCAAATCTTTTAACATTTTGGACTCCGTTCACGAAAAACTGAAGGATTTTCATAAAGAAATAATGTCCAAGGGGCTCTGCTAGGGGCTGCCGCCCCTTGGACTCTGCTACCCAGGGGCTGCCGCCCCCAGACCCCCGCTATAAATTTGTAATATCGTTGAACAAGTGCCTCCTAACTCGTTTGACAACGTCTATTCAAATTCTTGTCTGATCTAAGTAAACCCAATCACACAAAATAGCCGATGATACTAAAATCACCAACACCCCACCCCCACCCCCCACTCCCCTTGTTTTTTAGAAAAGTGCAAATAATGAAATCATGGTGTAAGTTGTGTAACATCTGCAGCAACCTGTATTGAATTAAGATAATCAGCATTTGCAAATAACACATCTCGTAGCTGTTTCTCCCATTTAGCCCACTCTTTTGCATATGTCCCTTTTGTTGGCTCCAATCTGCCCGAACACAGAAAATAGTTTTATTACGTACTATTTAGATGTCCGTGGGGAAGGGGTTAGTGAAAGTTGATGTAGAGAAGTAAACACTATCAAAATGAATTGATAAACTCATTTCCAAGGATATATAGAATAACACTCATGCAGTATTGTATTCAGTGCGGCAACGCATACAAAAGAGACCTATTTAATTATAGTACAAGACAATTTCTCGCATTAATTAAATTTTAAATTTATCTTAACTGCAATAACATTACTGCCACAAACATTTAGGGGTCTTTTTACGGATGTGGGCTAAAACCCTTATTCTACAAAGTGATTTGCTTGTTTTATAGAAAAATGGAGTCATGGAATGGTTCCTCCTACCACTTTTCATCTGTGCATTATTTGCACATAAGTTATAATGTCTCACTCCTAGTTAATGTGGAGAGGGCATACTATGTTCGGGAGGAAGTATGGTGGAGCCAGATGTACGCTTGTGTTATTACACCACACCAATTACACACCATGGAGAAGTAAACCTACAATCCAAGCCTGTGTTTGGGAACATGTCGGTGGCATGGTCCAGCGGGGCTTCAAATGTGAAACCACATTGGGACTTCTCAAAACCACCTTAACTATTTAATCAATTGTGCACGTAACATAAACTCTGCTCATTCCAAATGCCTTTTGGTTCAAACCGTGTTTGACCACTGTCATACAACACCACCAACAAATCCAATAAAATCCCACAAAAAGTAGGAAATAATCAGCCACTTTAGAATGTAATTAACACAACACATCCACTGGCGCACTCTAATCAGCACACGCAATCAGCCACCTTGCTTCTTTAATGAATTATAGCTTGGACATGTATATAACAATATAAGCATTATAAATCACAGAAAGAAATCAGTGGAAATATAAATATTTCAGTTTAACAATTTGTTGAGCTTTAACAAGAATTTTATTCAAGGGTTAAAGGTTTTGAAACACACAGTAAGGTAGAACTTAGAAAGTCAGGAAAAAGTTAAGGAAGGTCTTGAGCGAATACGTCAAACCAGTACACTTTTATAACTAACATTTGTAATACTAAGGATAGTGCAAGAATGAAAAAAAGAGCAAGAATGAAAGACTCTACCAACTACAAATAACTAAAAGACAAGTATTTTGCTCACCTCCGATGCCTGCTAGAATGAAGATTGTATAACTTCATTCCCTCCTCCAGAATAGACTTCACTGATTGCGGTAAAGGTGGCCTTCACATTGTAGAAGAATGCAAACATTTTTGGAAAACGAACCAAAAGATTAAACCCCAATAGTTGATTATAGAAATGAAATGTGGCGAGCAAAACTCACAAGCCAATACCATGAATAATATTCAGTCATGTAGCTAGAAGTGAAACGAAAACTTTTATATCATGTAAAATCCTCGAGGTACAAAAATTATAAGCAAAAAATCTAAGCACAACCATTTTAATCAGATGCATTATTTTTTTGTTTTATGCAATTTCCAGAACTTCAATCACGCTATATCACTAACAATAACTAAGGTTCTCATTATCGAGAAACTTCTTTTTAGTTATGTTGCCATTTTCCAAAGCACAAGTGATGTGACCCTAATTCAACAGATATAAATAAAATGGATGTCATATGGTTCATACAGAAATCAATACTATTAATTACAATCCCAGGACAAGAAAGCAGGAAGGATGAGACAAAAGTAGGCAAAAAATCTGTTAAATTTGATAGCAGATTTGAGAAGTCATATTTGGTTGGGAACTGAAATATCTTTCATTTCCATGGTTCTGTAGATATCTACTTTCAAATGCCATTTGGATTGTCTTTACTTCGGCTAATACATTTTGTGTCCAGACAACTCATCCCTTTGAAAAACAATTTCGAACCAACAGAAGACACAACAAAAAACACGCGAACAGCAAAAGTGAATAAACACAAACAGATTGAAGATAATTTTAATCACAATGCATAAATGGGAGAATGAGATCATACTGACCTTTCGGGTTTTAGTAAAGGTATTTTGACAAGGGAGCCAAAACGTCCAATAAGATCAGTCTCAAACTCTTCGCGACTCTATAAAAAAAGGACAAATACGTGTGAATACAAATCTGAGACGAAATGCATCGCCTATAACCTAAACAGTTCAGCATCTTTACCTTGCCATCATAAAGATCATAAAACATTAATAATACATAGCCGGCATTTGGAGACGACTTGTCAAGATTTCCCTGTGAGACAAAAAAACTAGAGTTACCAACCAACGAATCCAGTAGGGTAGAATGCTATATAAAAAGGCAGAGTAACATACTGGATGATTAACACGATGTAGTACTCGAAATATGAAAACAGCTAGAGCATCAAGCGAAAATGGATTTCTTTCAGTTCCTGCATGTTTGTAAAATTAAGATTCAGAAACTACACCTGTTTTAAATCCATACAGATTCAACCTAAGTCTGCTACCTTTACAAACAAAAAGTAAAAAAAGGGAAAGAAAATTTGTGGCCAACATAAACTCGTGCAAGGACACATGATACACACTGGAGTAGAAAACATTACAATATGCAGCACTGCTGATCAAGTCATATACTCTTTTACTTCTGTTTTGCTTCATTATTCCATATTTCCATTACTTCAGTTTAATATAATGATTTGCAGTACACAAATTGTTTGATCGAACTAACTGGCTTTCATTGATCTCATAGCATACTAAGAGGTGCACAATGACAATCTAGAAAGACAGATGATGACACCAGAGACATTTTGAATGAAATAATGATCTACTCCGTACTAAGTTAAAAAATGGAGAACTTCTGGAGAAATAAATAATGTAGCAAATGAAACACTGGAGGCATTTGGGAATTAAAAAAAGATACAGCAAATGAAACATTAGAGACAACATGAAGAACTGACAATTAAGCAAATACAAGCAAGAGACATTTTGAAGGAAAACATAACAATATACTCCATAGTCCCATAACGATATACTGGCACCCGTAGTGATATTGCAAAGTGGCATTGTACAATTGCCCAAGTACAGACTAAACAATCATAGCAGTATTGAAAAGAAAACACGTTTACAGAAGCCACAAGTGCATGGAAATCTTGCTACGGAACTTAGAAAAAATAATACGATATTACCGAAAAAGAAAACAAAAAACAATTTACGAACCTTCGGACTCGGGCACAACTGGAACTGCAGATGCTTTGGTGCTTTGACACATGTCCTCAATCTGCAGAAATGAATGCAGATTGACATCACCAAATTAACACATATCGTGTATTCAAGCAGAAAATATAAGATAAGAAGTTCAGGTTCAATATCAAAATGCACAATACTGCCCCCTCTATTATAACTAGAGTGAGTAGAGCCTGTCAATAGTTTTAAATTGCACTGTATTCATCTTGTTGAAATTTTATACAGCTATGCAGGTCCAACCCTAGCTACTTTTAAACTTGATTCATACTTTCAAAAAGGACCTCAATTAAATGTGAAATCATTCATTTTTCGCAATATTTTAGACTAAGCGAACTAATATCACACACAACATTATACATTTCGTTATTCAAAATTAAACAAATAAATGGGTAAATCTGGTTTTTATTTTGTTCATATTGATTGTGTGACAATGGAAACTCATGCACAATGTGTAAAATATAATTAATTCTGAACCACGTAAAATGATTAAATATGGTATAACACAAACATTTTGGGTCTATCCAAAATAAAAAAAATGAGACAAACATAGTGGGACGGAGCGAGTATCCAATTGCTAGGATTTTAAACACGTAAGACTCTGGAAAAATATTAAGAACGCTAGAGAAAGTGAGAGGATCACAGAAATGGGGGGAGTATAATATTAATAAAATATAATACCACTTTGCAATATATGTGCGAAACTTTCACCTTTTTTCAACTCACCTTTCATGAAAAGTCCTTTTCTCAAACAGGGGGAGTATAATATTAATAAAATATAACCCCATTAATTAAGTCTAAAATCTCATAACACCCCTCGTGTTGGAGCATGAAGACTACAGATCACAATGCCCAACTAGTAAATTACATAGTTATAGGATCGTTGTCCAAGTGTCATCGGGACAACTTAACAAACAATTTTTTTCAACAGAGACGTCATTCTTTTTTAATCCGCTGAATAATCAATCTTTCCCTCTAGGATGACCACTCATAAAAGCATACAACCTTCAATACTCATCATTGGCAGCTGAGGTATGCTATAGTTGAATGCAAAAAAACTCAAGATAGAATTACATTTATGGACAAACAAACAAGCAATTTGGCTTCAAAAAAATTACCTGTTTCCAGACTTCCTCGTTTGGTGCATTCTTGTCAGCAAGTATTATTGAATAAGGTTTTGCCTTCCGTGAATCTGCAACCTTCTGCCAGTATTTACCTGTTGATAATGCTATTAGATAACGAAAATCATCTGAAAACAAGGTTTCACATTTAAGAACAGTAGCAAACTTGTAGCAGAACCTTTCAGGCATTGATATCACTGAAAACTGAAAAACATCATCATCTTGTAGCAAGAAATAAGCAAATAAACATCGCTTTCCAGTAAATGATCTGTGGACTAAAGGATGTTTAGTATTCCTAGGAGAATGATAGGCCTTTTGTGGTGAGTGGTCTCTGTCTATTCAAAGGCCAGTGTGCCTATACTACATGCATGCATCAGCACCATCACTACATCATATTAATCCCAGCTATGTTGGGGTTGGTGTCATAAATTTAAAATTTACTTATTTATTATAACATGAATATTAATGGTCAAAGTGTTGCATTAGACACGGTAAAAGGTCAAATTTAAAATCCCTTTTGGGACCGAGGGAGTATTAATTAGTTATCTAAATTTGGTTTACACCATGAAATATATGTAGACAAGCATAGTGGTCAAAGTTTTGTGTTGAATTGACTTCATGCCGGCATGTGGCAACCTTATTTCAAAGAATAATGAGATGAAATTCTGAAATCATCATCATAGTTTTTCCCACTTTGAATGGAAAAAAAAACTATGAAGATGCAATGAGTTAAGATAGTAGCTATAGTCATGTCTCATTCCCATCACATGATTGATATAATAAAACGAGCATGCACATCATGGTACATGCGCATCTATATCCATGTGTTATAGAAGGAAAATACTGATAGAGCATATTAAAAAAATACTGATAGAGCATACTCCCTCCATTCCTATGTAGCTATCCAGTTCGCTTTTCGAACTTAAAGTTTGAACAATAATATCTCTAAAAAATACATTAGAAAAAAATATTAAAAATAATACATTTAAAGTAATTTCTGATACCAATAATTTGGTATATTTTTTATATTTTAAATCATAGTAAATTTTTATATATAGTTAGTCAAAAGTTTGACACGCAAAGCGAAACACAGTTAAATAGGAATGCAGGGAGTATATTAATTCTATGAAAAAAACTTCAAGTAAACTACTGAACATCCACTAATACCTTTAACAAGATCACCCATTAAACTTCGAATTGGTCGATCATCCCCAAGACCTCCAGGGGCACTCAAAATTTCTTTACAAAGTGCAGATTTAGCACACCCAGGTATTCCTGCAATGCAAGGTCAAAACTGATTAAAATGAAATGATAGCAACTTACACATAAGCACAAGAAGCAAACAAAAGTTTTCCAGTGTTCCGTGCTCCATTTCTGCAAGCTCAGAGCGCATTTCATATGGTCCAGCTTGAGGGGAAGAGTTAAAGTGCAGAAATATATAAAAAATTTCTATTGTGTGAAGAGCAATACTTGTATATTGATATGTTGCAAGATTATTTAAAACAGGGAAGCAGCACAATATACTGCTAAAGTGAAGAGCAGTTGAAAGCCCCTACAAAAACAGTACCTGGAAAAAAAACTATAAGACCTTCATCCTTCATAACAGTATCCTCAGAAATACTATGTCCATGTGACGGAAAACTCTTCTCCTGCTCAAGATCACCTTCTTCATCTCCTCCATCGACAATGGCCAAGAAATCATCAGATTTCACCAAGCTTCCAGCAGATCCAATCAACACCTGGTTTTGTGGGCTACGCTTTGCATACTGTTCTAGGAAAGGCTCAGCTTCACTGAGGTATATGGATGTGGATAGTTGCTTATTCCCATACTTCCTGAGTATGTAGACAGCCCTGGAAGAAGAAATTTACACACGATGGAACAGATCATAAATAAAATTCCAGATAAAACGAGAGGATGTCAACCATTATTACCATTCATCAAGCATCTTGCTGAGTGCTTTTTGCTTTGCTGCTGATGTATTCCATATCTGCATTTGCCTAGAGCCACAGGAAGATTATCCAAATATGACGTTAGAATTCATAAGCATTTGCAGAACTGGTAACAAGTCATTGCTCATACACTACCAAAGAACCCACATTGTTTTGGTGGGATGGTACAATCCATTGTGATTTGCGAGTTGAAGATGGAGCATTTTAATACGTTACAAAGACACTCACCTGAGATAATAGGTCTTGTACGCCACTGGACCCTTCTTAAAGAGAGTTTGCAAGCCATTACGGATCAGAAAAGTTCTCAGCTGCATGGTAAATAAGACCAAGTTTAGAAACAAGCTTTTCAACATGAACACCATGTATTGTCAAATCTAGTGATGCAGATAGAAATTTTTCGTACAAGTGAACATGCTTCCTCTTGTTCCCCCTTAGTTTTTGAGAATTCAATATCAGAAAGCATATATACCTTGTATGTAAGAAATTTCAACTTGACCATCAGATTGGCATCCTCATCAGCTAAGCTATTATTTTCATCATCGCCCTTTACCATATGACTACTTCCTTTTAAAATGCCAGCAGCTATTTCTCCATCAACTTTGAATAAGTTTAGATCCACAAAAAAGCCTAGGAGCAAGAAATTAACCCACTCATGCCAAAATGGTTTAAAAAGTGCTGAAGATAAATTTACCATGAAGTACAGAGTTATTGGAATAATAGAAGAAAACTATAAAGATGCTCACCTCGATACAGTGGCCACAAACCCGGATTTCTCCTGACAAATGTTGATTGTCTTGTTAATAGATAAACAAATGTGTATGTGCACTAAATACTGCAGCAGTTCCATCCTATTCAAGCTAACTAAATTAAGAAAACTAAAGTACAAGCACGGAAGGCTTATGCAGACCTCATCTCTTTCTGATACTGCCTGAAGACAAAATCATTGAACACGTGGATCACCATTTTGAAGTGCAGATTGTCACTTGATACATCATTAATTTTGTGAAAGTTATAGAAGCATTTAAAGGAAACACGCTGGTGTTTTTCCCTCATCAAACGAACAACTTCCTGTTATAAGTGAAAAGGTATACGAACAGTAGTTAAACAGTGGAAGGAAAAGAGGACATAATTTTCCATTTTTTTATTTGAAATGTGAAATTGGTGCATCCAATATCAGTCTCAAAACGGAAATCCTAAAATTAGCAAATCATTGCCAAAAATGTCAACTACTCTAGTCAAACAGTCAAACCTGTAATTTTGCAGTTGAATAATCAGCAGGATGTGCTTTTAAGAACTTTGAAACTACAGATCGGTCAGCAGTTCTTGAATGTGAATCAGATGCTTCATTAGGGAACCAATCTAGATGATCTGGACAAAAAGCGGCACCAACACCATCAAGAAGTGCTTTTATTTGCTGCAGACAGTGTTACAATACATCTTCAGGACATATCACCATAAGAGTAAATTTATCCTCTAGATAATATGCCAGTTGTTACCTGCTTCTCATCCGACCTATTTTCAGCACAAATCTCACGAAGAGTTGGTCCTAAGTCCTGACCAGCTGGATAGTATAAGCAACATTAAGCACATTTGAGACAACAAAAAATAAAACAAGGTAATAAAACATTGAATAATGTTGCTTTGAAAAAACAGGTGTGCACACTGCATAGAAGAATAATCCCATCTATATTTATTTATTATTTGATATTACATGAAGACCTTTTGGGCGATGAATTTAAGCATGACATTTTTTGTCTAACTCGGATACCCATAGACTACGTGGTTGTTGGCTTTCCACATTTCAATTTGGCTAAGATTTCTTTTTTTATTTAACCCAAATATCTGTAGACTGCATGGTTGTTGGCTTTCAATATGTTACAAATGCCATATGTAGTGTTCAAACTTCAAATTGAATTGAAGGTAGTTCAAAAGCACATCCAACCAGTGACATGGAACTGCCAATTGCAGGCAAGGCAAACAATATTCATAAACACTGGTTGAATGTTCAGCTTGAGATATAACAAGGGAACAGGTGCCAAGGCGCTAATAACCATGCAAGGCAGGTTAACTCTAAACTTGGGGGCACAGAGAAAACTAGCAGCCTCTATGATTAGTACTCCATGACGAGCTTTCTTCAATTACAGCTATTACTCCAAAGCTTGTGTAGTTGAGTGGGCGACTTTCCTGGGCTTAATAAATTAGTAGTTTACTTATCGTAGGTAAGGAAATGACTAAACATCACACCAAGCATGACTCTGCAATGCCGTGTTTTATTTGGTTTGTACCAGCATGAAATAAAGGTTAAAAGAAACATACACAAATGACCTTTGTCACGTCATAGTCGGTCTATTTTGAAAGCAAGAGAAGTACTTTATCTTTGTCACGCCTCAACCTAAATGACCTTTCTTGCATTATAAATAGAGGCAGCTAGATTACAGATATAGGGGGTATTTCTCTGTGCTGATGTTTGTTAGCTTATTGCCGATAAAAAGTTTTTAACTTATAAGCTGCTTATAAGTTAAATATTCTTTGGTGAAGTAAAAAAAATTAAATGATATATAAGTCATTTGGGAATATTCCTAAATGGCGAGGGATAGTTTTGTACATAGTTGTGAAAAGCGCGCCTGATGTGCACGATGTTCGTGAGGCGCACGCCTTACTGTGCCTCATTGCAATATGCACAGTGTATTGATGCGCAAAAAGGCGCGCCTTGTGAACATATGTTTTTTATTTTTATTTTTGTATTAATTAGGTTTAGGGATTAGCACTATTATTTATTACGACTAACCCCTCCCAACTTTTACGATCCCAAGGAGATTAAACGGCATACCTACCTGGCAAATTAAACGATCGTTTTCTCTTTCTTTTATTTCTTCGATTCAAGTACGACTCTTCCTCCCCAGTCTCGCAAGTCCTTCTCCAGACCGGCACACCTACTGGGCAAGTGGCAGAAGCAGGTTAAGTCGGCTCTCTTCCTTCTTACGATATTTTTTCTCTCTTGCTAGTTTCTCTTCTTTCTACTGGGCAAGTCCTCTGTTTTTCATTGGTTATTTTTATGAACATATTGTTCTCTGTTTTTTATATTCTTCTGTTAAACATTTGTTTTTTAACCTTTATTATGCTTTTCAAACATACATACATACATACACACACACACACACACATATATATATTATAATTACAAATGTAGATATACTTGAAATACTACCGGTGCCTTAATCTGCACCTCATGTTCGTGATGCGCACGCATTATTTGCGCATCGCGCATCGAGGCACTAGAGGTCCTTTGTGCATCGGTGCGCATCACGCCTTAAATAACTAAGGTTTTGTAAATAATCTAGTCAAAACGGTGAAACAAAAAAACTAGCTTAAAAATAAGTAAGACCTACTTAATTTTTCTCGCTTATAAGCTCATAAGTAGCTTATAAGCACAGAGAAAAATGTCATCAACTTGTAAGCAAAAAACAGCTTATAAGCACAAAGAAACACCCACATAATATCTTCAATATAAATTACGGGAAGACTTGGCCCTGTTCTCTTCAACTTATTATTTCTACTTATTACCTTATTCTTATTGGAACCACATGATATCACAAAGATTCAGATCAGATCAAAAATATTTTAAGACCAGGTAAAATTTTTACTCTAACTAGAATAAGATCATATCAGACTAGATATGAAAGATTCAGATCATATCAGACCTTAATACATTCAGATCAGGACAATTATAAGCCCCCTCACACCCCCACCGCACCCACCCACAAAGTTTCAGGTTCAAATGAGAAAAGGTGACATATCGACTAACACAAAACAATTTGGGTCATTTCTAGTAGTCCCTCTAATTTCAGACTTTCATGTTTGTAAAATACCGGCTTTCGATGTAATTTACAGAAGATCCACTTTTGATCTGAAATCAAAATTTTATATTTTTTATGTACATACAGTTGATTTGAACGTATGCGGTCCCAAGTCACACTCTATGCACCGGAATGCTAATCAATTTCACGTCCAAAGGCTTCCCTAAGACATTATAGCTTAGTTTGAAATAATTGGTGTTTATCTCAAACTCAAGTTTTACAAGAGAAAATCATCTCTGGCCAATTTATAAATTCATATATACCTTAATATACTATTCTACCTCTTGTAAATAAGAAGCACATGTCTGTGTATAGGCTAAGATTACATACAAATACAAATGAATTGAAACTACATAACATGCGAAATTGCAAGCATAAAAATAAGCATATTTAAACTTGCACACTATGTCACCCAACCTCCGAAGGTTGCTTCCAAAATTATCTCAAATTAGTTTCATAATTACCATGCAATGACAATGGTAAATTACCTTGATTAAATCTCCATGATATTTTTATTTAGAAAAAAAAACTTCTTGGCCTTCTCAGTCCACCATGATCTCGAATGTCATCAAAAATATTAAGGAATAATATTTAGTAGATTTGGGATAAATAGAAGATAATTAAAATAATTCAATAATATTTTCTTGGAAATTTTCAAAATGCTTCTGCCCAGGAGGTTTTCGTTGTTGTTAGGTGGTGGTAGACTTGTGGTTTGGCACGAGGTGCTTATTATTTGCTGGCCATGTTGTGCCTTTCCAAGACCGGCCACAGTTAGGGGTCACAACAGCAAAGGTTTACTCTCGTACACAAACCACTTCGTTGTCGTCCCCCCTTTTCAAGCAGTTGTGCTGATTTGTCCCAGTTTCGTCCTGCAACCTTGATTTCGTCAAATGAAGTTTCTTTGATCTAGTGTCATTGGTGTTGGTCCGTAGGGTACCAGTATATTTGGGTGAAGAGTTTTGGTTCATATGAAGAATTCGACTACAGATTTAGCTGTGTCCTTCAGTTTTGTAGCAAAACGGTATCATATATGAACATAGAATGCTAACTCAAACAGGGACCCATTTATGAGGCAAATGACAGGCCTAATACTTTGATCCCGCATATACTGTTAGTTGTTATATATTCCTTCAGTATTTACATAAGACCACACACTTTAAGTGATATAAATAAGACATCGTCAGATTCTCATATGTAGGATGATAATCAAAACACCAGAAAGTGATAACCAGATGCTCAGATGTAGAATGAATTACCGAAGTTTTTCAAAAGAAAAATAAACAGGAATATAGAAGCTTACCACCGTCTACTGGTGGCAAAGGAAAGTCTCTAAGCACCTGCTCCAAGTGTTCTGAGCTCTTACGACTCACAACACGAGCCACAAGACCCTCCAAGATTTCTCCTTGAACCTTTATATGATCTTTAGATCCTATACATCCAGGTAAGAAGAGGGTAAGAGATAATTTTTTCAAATAATATTAGAAATCATTCAAGCATGATAATACTACCACCGTCCCAGAATATTTGTCCAGTTTTGATTTTTTTTCAGTCAACCATTTTCAACCATTGACCTATAATTAAATAAAAAATATATTGTATATTAATTAAATAAAATAATATTTTTGAAAATATTTTATATAATAAACCTAATAGAACTATTTTTGTATCAATATCTAATACCATTTTTATTTAATTTGGGGTCAAAGTTTCCCAATTTTGATAAATAAAAGTCAAAAATGGACAAATACTCCAGGACGGAGTAGAAAGAAAGAATAGTTACAGGCTAACTCCTAATATATATGGTTTTTTTTAAATATGTATTTGAGCATGGTATACTTAGATTTCAAGTCTTTTGAATGTGGTTTGCTACAAGCCGAAGTGACAGTACATTTTAGTCAGCTCAAGAACATATGCTGAAGTGCTATTTATATACACAATATGAGATATGGTGTAGACCAAAGTAGAGCTAAGTCTACCCGCTACCCTAAACTTCTAAGCACTCTGCCGCTAGCTGGCACTTGGCAGCACATAAATATTCTCATGCCTAATTTGTTACATTAATAATCAACCATCTTGCTTTCTTCATCCACTCCCAGCTCCGACTTTTAAGGAAAAGATACCCTGAAGCTGAGCTGACCGAAGAAAGCCTTAAGGATATCATAGCCCTTTCCTTTGTAAGCATTATCCATTGATTCACCTTCACCAGAAAGGACAAATCTCAAACAACCGCACTTAGGGGTGTGCACCGGTCTGATTGGACCGGAACCGGAATCCTCTATTTGCAAGGACCGAAGACCGGACCTGTTAGATACCGGTCCGGACCGGTCTGGACCTGAATTTTCTGGTCCGGTCCGGGTTTACCCTATTATGGACCGGATTTTAAATATTTGACCTAATTTTCATTATAAAAAATTCATATCTAAATTGTATATGTAAATATATACTTCGTATATAATACCATCAATCCCCAAATTCATAACAATAACAATTCACTAGGGAGGGCAATTGTTAAATTCATAAGTTCATAACGCTACAAAATCCATGAAAAAAATCTCAAACCAAAGTTCAAACTTCAAAGAAAAAAATTAAATAAAAAATACTTAAAGTAAAAATTGAAATTAAGTAACATATCATGCTAGGAGCCTAAGAGAACTGAAAAAAGAAGAAATTTGAAAGGATAATGGTCTAATGAATTAACTATTTATTTTTAAAAATTAATATTTTATTATATACCGGTCTGGACTGGATAATTCCAGGTTTAGACCGGACCGGACCGGAACCCGGAATTCTAAATTTTGGAGGACCAAAGACCGGACCGGTCCATTCCGGTCGAGTTCAGGTCTAAATTCCGGTCTGGACCTGTTAATGTGAAATGGATGGGGAGTGCGGTCCATTCCCCATCCATTTCACATTCCCCACACACCAAAAACCCACATATCATAAGTTGTCACCAACCACACGTTCACCTCGACCAAAATGGTTGTCAAGTCAAATCCAATTTATGGCACAAATTGAGCTGGGGCTACCATTAACGGGTATACAAGTAACACAATGTTTCTTTTGACACAAGGATTCGCTATCATAATATGAAACAAAAGCCATTTGGGGGCCCTGCAACGCTCCATTCAGATCCAAATCAATTCCTCTCGCCTAACCCCACATCCACCTTCACTGTAGCTAATCAGTGTCAGCCCCCCTCCCCCTACCAGCAACCCCTCCCATCCCCCGGCCCAACGGAGCACCATAGGGCCCCGAATGGCCCTCAATGTCATAATATGATACCAAAGCTTGGTGTCAAAAGAATGAATCCAAACAGATATATAAGGTGGCAATGCGGCATTACAGTGAACATATGAGACTAAGCACAACAAATATGCAGATCAATATATGATATGATTCATCAAAATTATTCTTCATGTACACAGTACTACGCGTTAAACTAGATATTAGAATTCATCCAAAGCACAAAAGTGAACAAAACAATTTGGCCAAATTAACACATAACAAGTTGTCCCAATCCCTAAATAGTTCACAATCATAAATTTACCAGGAATAGATATATCAGCAACTTCGTCCAAGACCTTGCAGACAGAGGTGGCTGTTCCCTCTTCACAGAGGGCATCGTATGCAGCAAAAAATGATGTCACTGACTTCCTTCAAATAGAAAAAACAAAAGAGCCATTTATTAACAAGAAACTAGTTCCCATTACATTATTGAAGTGAATACAGTTTTGGAAGTGGGAGGACAAAAATCAACCGGTAATTTAGATCAAAATGCTCACGTGCAATGCAATAAGATGAGAGATAGTGCTTTTTCATGTAATTCCAATTTAAAGCATTCATCTAGATTTAAATATTGTCACTCAAAAAACAACATTTAGAAAAGTACCAGGAGTTAGTCATTTCCAAACATATCAAATATAAAACTTGCCTTTCAAAATAAATTGCTGAGCTAATAAGCTATATAAATAAACACTAAGTTAAAACATTAAATAAGAGAAGTAAAAAAGGACTGCATCCAAGTACGGGTGCAAGATATCACAATCAGAAAAATGCTCCCTCTCCCAAAATAAACCACAAATGGTCCTTTTTCATCTGTCCCAAAATTATCATTATTTTCCTTTTAAGGAAAACCATTTGTGGTTCACATTATTTCTCTCTTCTAAATAACTCTGAACCCACAGTTCCATTTTCCCAAACTCCGTGTTAGGTCAGACCAGGAACTAATATAGGGACGGAGTAATGAGATCTCATTGTTTCATCCAAATATCCGTGGGAGTAAAAAGAAAATGAAATTAAATCATATTGGAAAATCTGAAATCCCATTGTTAGTCAATGACCTTGTTGAGAATAACCACACATGATTTGTTGGTAGACGCCACTTTCTGCAAAAAGCAATTACATCTGGAGTTGAATAAAACTTTGGTTTTCCACTCCCCAATTCTGTTACTGCTGTAACAACCACTGCTCAAAGCAAGTATAAGAAAAATATCAGAACACGCAGCATTGCAACATACGAAAAAAGTAAGAAACATGATGAGTCCAATCATCCTTCTGCATAGATGATCACACTAAAATCTAATGGCTGCATTGTGTGGACTAAAAAAAATAGGGATCAAAGTCAATATCTGGTATCCATGTTTCAGTACAGGTACAACTTTTTGTGGTTAATTTCTTCAAAGAAAGAACAAAACCAAGAGATATGCTTGAATCCTTCAGTTCCAGGAATTCTTCACCGAAGTGAAAGAACAATTTCTCAAGTTTTGTAATCATTGACATCTTCAATTACTAGATCAAGGGTTAGATTTCTGCTTCAAGAGATCTTGCAAAATAGTCTGTTTATTGAAGAGCGGAAGTAGAACAGTTGTTGGATTTAAACCAACATCATCAATTCATTAGCCACTTGAATGAAGCATACTCTATGTTTAGTTTTCCTCTCTTACCATAATCTTCTCGTGGGCGTTGCCCATGATCGCCCAATACAGCAGTGACTAGCTCCATGGATACACACATGTGGTTATCCTGAAAAGGAAGAGCTGATCAGAATAAGAAAGTCCTATATTCATGCGAGTGGTATCTTGATACTTGATAGCACAAAATGCAACACATAAAATAAATAAACATGTTATAACAGAACAATGTCACAATAAACCAAGAGATGTAAAGTGAGCTGGTATATGAAGATAAATATATGCAATTTAAAGTTTAACTCATTACTATCTCAAGATATTTTCAATGCATGTGAAAATGACCTATGATAATGACAATTTTAGAATTTTCATCTCAATAGTCCTTCTGAAGTTGCAAAAGGCAGAGCATCTGGCATAAAACATTGCTAGTATGCTTTATTGCATGACTTTGTTGTTTTATTTAGGGGGGTGTATTCGATTGAGATTTCAAAAGATTTTTTTTAGAGTTTTTAAAATCCATAGATTATGTATAATTCATATATTATTTTAATTCCATATGAATCAAGATAGATTCTAATAAACTCCATATGAATCTAGATAGATTTTAATAAATTTGAGAGTAATTTAAAAAGTACATGTCTCCATGCCCTCTCTTCCTGGCTCTCCGACTATTTCTCTGGTGGGTTCGAATGGGACTCTCAACTCATGAATAGTACTCTCACATCTTCATCATCATCATCTTCTTCTTCTTCTTCTTCTTTTTCGATTCTTCCTCTTTCTTCTTTTCAAGTTGTCTCTTCAACTAACTTGGATGAACATCGGAGTATTGTGGCGATGATGGAGGAAGGTGGAGGTGACAGAGAAGGGAAAGGTGAAGGGGAGAAGAGAAGAACATGCATAAAAGGAGAAAGGAATCGGCAAAATCCCAACGATTTTGGCCGAATTCTTAACAGGGATTTTTATTTATACTCAAAATTAAAAATCCTTCAAAATCCACATTTTATAACAATCCTTGAGAATCTATCAATTTTCTAATACCATTAGATTTAAAAAGATTTTTCAAAGTGTCAATTGAATATCTCTGTATTTCAAATGATTTTTCAAAATCTCACTTGAATACCTTCATATTTTAAAAGACTTTTCAAAATCTCAGTTGAATACCCACTGACTTTTAAAATACAAAAAAATCCATCAGAATCATGATTGAATACACCCCCCTTAGTTTTATAATGTTAGCCAGCACTATGAATATAAAGCCATCATGGTTGAGATTAAAGTGCAGACTGTATGATGATCTGATCATATGAAGCAAAAGCAAATTTTCCAATGATTTACCTCAAGATATTTATTGAATTTTTCTTGCTTGCTACTTGCAAAAGGACCCCAAGCTTCTTTAAACATCCTCCCTAGAACAAAGACACCGACAGCAGTATAGCTGCACAAAACATACGAATGATACGATTGAATAAAAATGTAGATAATTGTGTATATAGGAGTTCAAAGGCAACAAAAAAACACAAGTCGAATTACTCGAATACCAAAATGAACATTGCATATGAGACAGTTTAAGACTGCTCCAAAATGTATGAAAATTAACAATGAGTGCATGCATGATGCATTAGGCATGGTTTGTCACTTTGACATCCTCAGCTTCCCATGAAAACATTATTAACTGTTGCATTTTCCATCATTCTATGAACATGCCCAATTGACAGTTGTACATAACTCTAACATTTCTCAAAGATATAAGAGTTCCAAACTAATTACTACCCTCTTGCCAAATCCCTTTTCTATAATAAAAAATGATGCAACCAAACAAACTAGACAGACAAAATAACATTGTAAATTTTTAATAATGCTATTCATTGGAGAATGAGATGTTTTATCATTACGAACTGTGCCAACATGTGTGTCGATGTTGAATATTTCATAAATTGGCAGCGTATTATCATGAGTCTAAACCAATGAGTGATTCAACTACAAAGCAGTAGCATTGGAAGATTGCATAGGCCATAGGCTAAAGAAAAATAACGTACAAGACACAGTCAGTCAACCCTTCCCAGTGCAAGAGCAATGCATGCCAAATAAACAATTTTGTTTACATTTCTTACAGAAAGTGCATATACCATCAGATAGTAGAGATGATCATTGTTATGAACCTACATGTTACCGAAGCTATTTTTTGCATATGCTCCACCCTCGTTCCCAGCATACATAAAGAGTGATCCAGAATGTTTAAGAGATACCTGATTGGAATCGATTCCGAAACTGGCATTAAATAAAATAAGAAATATCCAAAAGGTAATCACAAGCAAGACACCACACACGCACACACAAAGATGGAGCCTCTTCGTGATTCAGTATTCTTTAAGTAGGACAACAAGGCTAAAGAATACTATTCCAACATGCTTTAAAAGGAAACATGCCACTACAAAGACAGATCCCTACCTCCATTGTGGCCAAGCCTTTGGTTACCATCTCAATCATCCGCGCTCTAATCTGAAAAATTGCTACGATATAATCAACTGAACTCTCTTTTAACCTCATTCGAACAAAATTGAATAGTAAACTACCTCTTGATCAG
>OOIL02004368.1:1145029-1183670 GCA_900332095.2 Cuscuta campestris | reverse complement strand
ATCACCCCCTCTAGCCCGAAATCCAGTACGGCCCAACCCTCCCCTACCCCTAGCTCCACGGCCCAATTTCCTCCCATGTCCAGCCCACTACCCGCCGATCAGGCCGAACCCCCCCTGCCCAGCCCAAACCAGCCCACTCTCCCCACTACTCACCCCATGGTAACCCGATCCAAAGTCGGCATATCCAAACCCCGACACATCCTCAACCTTAACTCCATGGCCCACATATCCCCTCTCCCACTCACCTATCGTAGTGCACTTAAGGATCAAAACTGGTATAATGCTATGTGTGATGAATTTAATGCTTTGATTACAAACGAAACATGGGAATTAGTGCCCCCCTCCCCCACCCAAAATGTTATCACCGGCAAGTGGCTTTTTCGCCACAAATTTGGCCCTACAGGTGAACTGTCCAGGTACAAAGCTCGTTGGGTGGTTCGTGGATTCAATCAGCGCTTTGGTATCGACTATGATGAGACTTTCAGCCCGGTTGTCAAACCTGCCACGGTACGCATCGTTCTCACACTTGCACTGAGCCGAGGGTGGCCTATCCATCAGCTGGATGTCAAGAATGCCTTTCTACATGGCACCCTTCACGAGACAGTCTATGCTAGCCAGCCATCCGGCTTTCAGGATCCAGCCCGGCCGAATTATGTTTGCAGGTTGAAGAAGGCCCTCTATGGCCTTAAGCAAGCCCCCCGCTCCTGGTACCAGTGATTTGCAGGTTTTCTTCTTACTTTGGGGTTCCGCGGATGCAAGAGCGACACATCTCTCTTTGTCTTCTCTCAAGGAGCCGATATGGCCTATCTTCTGCTTTATGTGGACGACATTGTCCTCACAGCTTCCTCCACCGCCCTTCTCACATGCCTCACTCAGAAGCTTAAAGGGGAGTTTGCCATGACAGATATGGGGGATCTCAATTTTTTCCTCGGGATCAGTGTTCAGCGCACGGCTGGAGGCCTTTTTCTACACCAGACTCAGTTTGCACACGAGATACTTGAGCGGGCTGACATGCTTCACTGCAAGCCCATCTCCACCCCGGTCGACACCAAGGCAAAGCTATCAGTCACGTCCGGTACACTTCTTCCGGACCCCGCCGTTTACAGATCTATTGTTGGTGCCCTACAGTATCTGACTTTCACATGTCCTGATCTCACCTATGCAGTACAGCAGCTCTGTCTTCATCTCCATGCCCCACGCAGCTCTCATCTCACAGCAATGAAAAGAGTCCTGCGCTACATCCATGGCACTGCTACCCATGGCATCACTCTTCACCGCACCAGCACAGATTCCTTACAGGCTTATTCGGATGCTGATTGGGCAGATTGCCCTGACACCCGTCGCTCTACTTCAGGGTATTGTGTCTTTCTTGGGGACAAGAGACAGGCTACTACCTCTCGCTCCAGTGCCGAGGCAGAGTATCGCGCTGTAGCGAATGCGGTGGCAGAGACTAGCTGGATCAGAAATCTTCTCCTTGAGCTTCATCAACCTCTTCAACGCGCTACTCTGGTATTCTGTGATAATGTCAGTGCTGTATATCTCTCGTCTAATCCCGTTCAGCACCAGCGCACCAAGCATGTTGAAGTCGACATTCACTTTGTTAGAGACAAAGTTGCCCTTGGTCACGTTTGGGTCCTACATGTCCCCTCCTCCTCTCAGTATGCTGATATCTTCACCAAAGGGCTCCCGTCTCTCTTATTCTCTAACTTCAGACACAGCCTAGGCGTTCGACCGTCTCCGGTCACGTAGTTGGGCACATGTTAAATATAGTATGTATATATTTAATATTAATTGTGTAATCATTGTATACATGGTAGTTTACTTGTATAGGAATCTTTCCGTAGTTAGGATCTTCCTGTATTATATATACGAGGCTTAGCCCTCCGTTAATAACATAGAAAATAATAATTCTTCAGCCTGTGTCAATTCAATTCAATTCCATTCAAAATCAGTACTAGTACACCATTCATATCACATCACATCATCGGCTTCTGGATTAGAACACACATGCACACGCATGAACGTACCTGCTTGTGCGACATCGATGGACACAATAGTGAGCCGGAGAAAGTGAGAAAGCGAGAGTGGACGAAGATGGAGGTTCTAGATTGAGCAGACGGCGGAGGAGAACAGCGAGAGCAGAGTGATCCGGCGAGACCGATGATGATCCTTTGGGACGCCAGCATTCATAAAAGGGAATGAGTTTTGGAAACATGTAGAAGGAGGCGTAAATGAACGGGTAGGGATGGCCAAAAAACAAAAGCCCATTATTTACTATCAAATTCAAAAATGAATTTTCAAATAATTTTAATACTCTCTCCGTTCTATAATGATTTTCTCGGTTCGGTTTACGAAGTTTGACTGGAATTATTTTCAATTCAATTTATTTGATTATAGGTGTACAATTAAAAAATAAAAATTATACTTTTGAAAAATACATTAAAACTTCTACAAAACAAGAGGTGACATGACTATATTATTTTATCAAATAACTAAAGAAAATAGATAAATAAAGTGATTAAAGTTTGACCGTGTGAGTAGTGACTGGGAAGATCATTTTAGGACGGAGGGAGTAATTTATATCTTGAATTGAATCGAATTGCTTTCAAAATCGTATTAGATGAATTCCCAAAAAATAAAAAATGAAAATATCAAACTTTACACTTACTATACCACTAAAATGTAAACCTAATCAAATAATCATACATTTTCAGTTGTTTTGTTCAGCAAGTTTAAGTCATAATCATTTTGTGTATGACTTTAACATATTTGAACTTAGTTTTAATGATCATAAATAAGAGTTAGCTTATCAAAAAAGACCCAAATAGGAGTCCGATTTATTTTTACACTTTTATGACAAGATTGGCCCTCTCAGGTATATAACAGAAAGCCATCAACTACATAAAAACATCACTGAATTTCTTTCCTAGATTTGAAACTAAAGGAGAAGAATGAGCTCACCGACGAACTCCGCTCCACTACCGTCGACACAAACCTACCCCTTTCATTTCCAACGAACGTTTCTTTCTTGGTCTCTAGTGTCAGAATGATTTTGAAAAGGAAGCGAGAAGGAGATTTCGAGATTGATTAGTCGACGACGAGTGATTATCTATATGTTGACAATTCTCTATGAGATATTGTCCTAGATGTCCGTACTTGGTGAATAATTGAAGCGAGTCACGCCATCAATGTCCACCTATTTCCAGTACACCGTCCATTTTCATTTTCTCTATTACAATTCTGTTCTCCTCCTTAATTTTGTATGGATCAATGGCTCAAATTGTGCAATTTTTTAAGGGTTGTGCGACTTAGCGGAGAATTAATTTCTAAAATAATCATGCACTAATTCGTTCATATTTTGAAAATTCAAGGTGATTGAGGCTCATCAATGGTGATGATGTTCTAACAAGGTCTTAATGCATAACAAACCAAGATCTCTAGAACTCGGTTTTGCTGTGACAGTGGAAGTGTGGTGATGGAGGTGATAGTGTGGTTGAGAATGTGGCAAAGTAGCGGCGGTGAAATAGTGGTAGTGTGACAACAGAGTTAACAGTGTGGCAGTAAACTTGGCGATGTGGTGGCAAAGGGTGGCAGCGCTCGTGGTGGTAGTGTGGCAGCGGTGGTGGGAAGTGTGGCAGCGAAGGGGGGACAGTGTGGTGCCAAAGGATTGAGACAGTGTGTTAGGGTAAATTCACATTTTTTTAAAAAAAATAACTCTCATTTATGCCTTAAAGACGTAAGACTCCTATTTATGTCTTTTACAATTTATTTACTCCGCAAATTATATTATACAACCGGTTTTACACAAAGTTGGGTGTAGTCAGTAAAACGAAATGGCAATTTTGCTATTGCCACGGGCAGTGCACCAGATCGAGAAAGGAGCAGCGCAGATCGCAAGGGGCAGCGCACCAGATCGACGAAGGGGCAGCATAGATCACGAAGGGCAGCGCACCAGATCGACGAAGGCCGCCAAGAGCAACGAAAATGATGGTGATGGTGGCGAGATTGATGGTATACCAGATCGACAAAGGTGAAACTCTAGGTGGCGAAAATAACAAAAGTACGTTAAGCACATATGATCCAAACTTTGGTAAATTGACACCCCATACAAGGTATGCCTCTTTAGACATATTTGAAAGTATTGTGGGTGATTTGGTCGATTTTGGACACGTTTGATGTGGATGTCTCAAGGCATAGGATGGTCTCAATACAATATGTTAACAAAAATACGTTAAGCACATATGATCCAAATTTTGGTGAATTGACACCTCGGACAAGGTATGACTCTTTAGACATATTTGAAACTATTGTGGGTGATTTGATCAATTTTGCACACGTTTGATGTGGATGTCTCAATACAATATCTTAACAAAAGCACGTTAAGCACATATAGTCCAAACTTTAGTAAATTGACACCCCCGACAATGTATGACTTTATAAACACATACTATTGTGGGTGATTTAATCGATTTTGGACACGTTTGATGTGGAGACTAGGTGGGGACTATACAAATGGGGGAAGTAGCGGATGTAGAAACCCTATGGTTGCTAGAAGATTTCACCTTTTCAGCGACGAAGATGAAGAAGGGTTCCGGATTTCAAGCTCTTAGCAAGCGTGGAATGAAGTAATGAACACTACTTTATTTGGGAATGAACACCACTTTGTTTTTAGAACAAACATTATGTTATTAGTAAATTAATATTATAATTATATTCAACAAATGTGTGAAAATAAGTAATTACTCCATCCGTCCACCTAAGATCTTCCCATTACGCGTTACAAGACTTGACTGACTTTATTTTCAATTCAATTTAATTGATTATAAAAGTAAAATTTTAAAATAAAATTTATATAGTAATAAACTACATGAAAAGTTTTACAAAACTAGAGGTGACAAGACTATATTATTTTACAAAATTACTTGTAAAAATGAGCAAACAAAGTGAGTGAAGTTTGACCCTTTGAATAATGTCTGGAAAGATCTATGGTGGACAGAGGGATTTATTTTATTTTTTCAAAATTAATACCTTTGTTATATTACTCTCTATTTTTACAAAGAGCAATGCTAGGGGTACACCAAAAGGTGTACCCCATTTGTCCC
Source organism: Cuscuta campestris (assembly GCA_900332095.2). Lineage (NCBI taxonomy): Eukaryota > Viridiplantae > Streptophyta > Magnoliopsida > Solanales > Convolvulaceae > Cuscuta > Cuscuta campestris. The sequence goes on along the minus strand of OOIL02004368.1, from coordinate 1,178,568 downwards.
CCACCCCTTTATCCAACATTCAATTTTAATTTATTTTTGTTTATTTAATTTTGTTTTAGTTTTTGCAGGTGATGGAGGAGGTGGGGATAAATGGGTTTGGTGCATTTTTCTTTTACAAAACCCCTTCGTCCTCTTTTCTGGCGCGGGCGCAGAGACCCAGCTCAATCCGCTGCGTTGCTTCGCGACCCCCGGGAGGCCGGGAATTACGCCGGTAGTGCCCAATCCGACTCACCGGAGTCCGACCACATCACCGCTGCTCAAGGAATAGAAGGCCGCCGTTCGAGCTTCCGAATTCCGCCGCCACGGCCGAAGCACAGATCCGCCGCGAAATCCAAACGAGGATGAAGTCGAAGCGACATCCACCATTCAGCACAGTGGGGCAGCGCTCCATTCCCTCAGCTTTCCTCTCAACCTCTTCGATCCGTTCAGGGAAAGATGCAGAAATCAAAGATCCCGGCGAGAAAAAGCGCCCAAATATCTCTCTTTCTGACTACCTGAACAAAAAATTGCACCGGAGTTCCGTTTCACCTTTACCTGATTCAGTCAAGACGAAGGATGAGCAATTCAAGTCGCCAGATGAAGTTCATTCAGGTAAAGAAAAGGGGAATGAAAGAGAGAATGATATGGATGAGCATTGTTTAGTTGATGCTATGTTTGAGAAGCTTAAACAATGGGGGAAAACCAGTGATGGTGCTGGGGAAGGTGTGATTCCTTCTTGCACAGAAACATCAAACAAAAGAGGAAGAAATGTGTTTGAAGGTGATGATGATTGCAAGCAAAATTCTGCTGGAAAGAAACTGGTAGTCCTTGGAGAGGGTTCAAAGAGTAAGCAGAAAAGAATTGGAGATTCGAAAGCCAAGAAATCAGCAACTTACTTCAATCACTATGCAAGTGGAGGAGGGTGGTGGGATTCTGAGAAGGAAGGTGTGGACAATGAAGAAGTTGGATGCAATGGAACATGGGAAGTCTACCACATTCCTCATTAGTGTGTGGCTTCGAATAAGGGTCGCGCTTTCCGTCCCCGAAAAGTCCCTGTTTAGGTACTTTGGGATGTCCCGACGTCCAAACCGCTTATATTGTGTTTGGAATCTTATATTTCAGTTGAAATCTTAGATTTCGAATGTAAAATCTAAATGCTTGAATTTCAAATTACAAGAGGAAGTGTATGGATTTTGGGTATTAGAGGAATTTGATCCAAATTTAAATCTAATTTTTTTTGGGATTCCCAAACAGGATTTTGGATCAGAAATCCAAATCCAAGTTTCCAATAAGTACTAAAAGTTTCTAAAATCAATAATATTTGGGGCATGGAGTGAACTTTTAGCACTGTAACTTTTCTGGCACGACTTTCTTGTTGAGTGGGAAAAGAGGAGCTTAGGGGAAAAAGTTCATACATGTTTAGTGAGTGCTATCTTTAAATAAATAAAGATGGTACATTAAAACACAAATATACAATCTAACTTGCAAATTCTAAGCATTGTACCTCACCATGTACATTAGAATTAAAACGTGCAAAACCAAATGATTCCTACGGGTTACATCATTAATGAAACAACTCGCGATAGTTGATCAATCCTACTATTACTAATGTGGATAGGAAAAAAGATCAATGAACTTAGAATTATCATTCAATTAAAAGAGACACTGGTCAATGTATTAAGGGGTGACATTACCAATTGAGGGGCATAACAATCACAACATCACTACCCTCAGAAACCATGATTGAAACAAGACCATTGGCCCTCCCACATATGGGAATGACCTCCTGTAATTAGAGCAAGTATAGGATAATATACATACATGTAGTAATTGTTTTGTATTCTTGCATTCTACACGACTACACGTATCCTGCTCTTACTACCTAAATCTGTCGGTTCGGTATAAGCAAAACCTGTAAAGTAATTGTACCTGAAATGTCATACTGGATCAGAATCGACAACGTATTCATCTGTGGTTATGTCTCCAAGAACTGCTACCTCCCCAGTCTCTTCGTCATCATCTTTGACAGGAGGAGTTTCTTCATCTTGGATGGGGGTTTGGACTTGGACAACTTCTGGGATTATAGGGCCTTGAGGGTCTCCGAAAACGGTACTAAATACCTGTTTGTGGCACTCATCGCAGAAGTAGAAATAAGTGAAGTGGCCTTCGTAGAGGATTGAATGCACCATTGCATCGGGCAGAACTCGGCGCAAATATTGGCATGCTGATGGAGGCACCACCATGTCTTCCATTCCCTAGCCACACGTTGGAAAGTAAAGAAGATGGAAGATAATGATGAAAGGTGTCAATTGTCAAAGAAACGGTACAATTAAAGATTAGTACAGTAGAACATAACTAGCATTGTTTTGAAAATCCACATTTCACTCCAATTGGCCCTGACCTAGTCATTATGCTAAGCCTTTCAAAACCTGTGTTATTTGACTAATTTCCGGATTCGGCACGCATAACTCCATTCAGCTCTTCACTAGTCTAGCTCAGGTGCTATACTCTAGCATGCCGCTTTCCTAATTAGCATTTGTTACAACATATCTAACATTCTAACTAGTGTGAATACACATCACATGAGCAGAGCGAAGGAATATTGCTATTGTAAATGAAATTTATCAAGAGGAGAAGACCCATTTATTATGAATGTGCACCAAGCATCAGCAAATTTTTGAATGTCAGTCTAAGTATAATAAAGAGCTACTGAAAATGTTTGGCAATCAGGGGATAGTGGATTGTATTATCAGACTGCACATAGGCGAGACATGTAAAATGAACTAGTGCATATTATCAGACTGCACATTGGTTAAAGAGCTAGTTTGTTTTTTAAATTGTATTATCATGTACACTTTTGTTCTGCAAGTATTTAAGTTTGAAATTGACTACTACATATTATTATTGTTGTTTTGGGGTTGTTTTTGTAATAGTAGTAATTATAGTCACAGTCGTTTGCTGTTATTACTATGCTTACTATTATTACTCACTATTAGCTATTATGTTTATTATTTATATTTCTAAATAATATGACACTGCTTTTAAATTTCTGCCAACTCTAAGCAAATTCATCACCTACCTAATAAACATTTAGCAGGTTAGCCAAGTCAAACCACCAAAGTTAGTCAAATCCACAACCAAACATTGCCTAAATCCATCATTTAGGTTTCACTATCCAAATATAGAATGTCTACTACACTAGCTGGCTAGCCAACTATTGCATCAAGTTCAGGTATAAACAGCTGGCACGTGTTTTGCTTGCACACCAGAGTTGAAGAAAACCCATACTCTTAATTTGGATTAACATCAAAGTGTTCACATGCAAGGCTGAGCTGAGTAAAACTCTAAACCAAATAGCATATAGAGGGGATGCAGTAATTGTTTAAACTATAAGGGTAACACAACAAAGGCTATTATTTGATGATATGTTTTTAAAGATAGGTTCAGAGTAAATTCACCTGCCATATATGTATTGGGCCAACAAATCCACTCAAACTTCCTTCAGTTTGACCATACAAAGATTTAATCCACTTAAGTATGCCTTTCCCCAGCTTCTTCCTCTTTACTTTGAGATCCACAAGTCTGAAGCCCCAGTCTGAAACCAGTAAAACAGCTTCCTCAACAAGGGGTCTTACATTCTTCTGTCGGATGGATTCTTCAACATCTCGTTGCCAGAATGTTTCAAACAATGGGCTCTCTGTCAAAGCTCTATCCTACAGAATTCATCATAGTGAGCAATAAATGTGGCAGGAATAATTATGCTAGAATTAGATGTGTTTGCAAATCACAAGTATAAAAAACAGCATCATATATTAGTCACCCTTTATATCTTGTTCAAGTTTCTATTATCTTCACATCAAGGCTCCAGATTTTTTCCCTAAAAATTCTTATGTTCTCCTCTAAATTAATTTCCAACTTTCCCTTTTGGAACATCTATTAATAAAGTTCTCATTTCCTGAAATAATTTTGTGGTTTATATGACCTCTCTTTCCTCTGCATAAATTTTAATCACATTTTTCATTTTCCAACCCTTCTTTAAACTCTGTGAAAGTCAAAGCCCGAACTTAATATTGAGATGGAAGGAGTATAATATAAGAGTATTAGTTTTAAACTATAACAATAAGGACAACAACAAACCTAATGTAGATGAAACTTCCAGAAAAATTTTCATGCTCAGGAAAATTCAGAGATCACCGCCCAAGAAAATATTTTCCACCAATTGAAAGGAGCCCAGATGTAATAATCTAAAGAAGTAAATGATAATACATCACATGTAGCGATAGTATAGCATATCCATAAAGTATCAGCTTACCCTTGTTCCAAGTGACAACGAGAGCCGTTCGTCTATGGGACCATGAAATCCAGACAAAAAGGTTCTACGATAGAACAAAGGAAGTAGACTGGGGAACCTGTGAGCTAGCATATACATAAACTTCTTCCACTTCGTCCATTTCTTCCACATGTTTTGTACCTCCAGCTTCGTCATGCTTGGTTCATACGGATTGATCATTGGAGCAACCATGAATGCACCTGCAAACTCAATCAGCAAAGAGACCAAACAAAGGAAAAATCAGGAGTTATTCCGCACATTCATTTCCTTGTGCAACAGAATGAAAGTAACATATTTTGAGTGGCAACATAACTCAAGCAAGCCACCAGTCCCATTAGCGGTTTCATTTGTGCATAGTTATCCACTCTCTTTAGGAAGAAAGAGACCCCAGTAATGTTTGCTATTTACCAGTGTCTTCAATGTTTATGATCTTAACAGGGAGTCTATGTTTTTTACTGAAATTTAGTAAGTTAAAATGAACTTAACCAAAAGTTAGTTGTAGTTTTAACTGAAAAGTGCTAAACTGGATTGAGAATAAGTTGAAAAGAGCAAACTCATTGGAAATCACATCGACACTATGGCTTTCATTTTCCGTGTCTGCATTGGTGGTTCCATTTTGATGTATGAAGCAGCTATAGGGTTTTCATATTGAACACAGTGCAAAAGTGAAGATGAATAGTGCACTTGGGAGACTTATATTTGAGGAATAAGCGCCTTTCAAGAGTCCTTTTACTACTAAAAGAATAGTTTGAGAAGAAAATAGAAAATACACCGTTATAGCTGTAGTAAAAAAGCATTTCAATGTTGATTTAAGAAAGTTGTGCCTTAAAAAACACTTAAAGCACTTATATACCCTGAGTTATTCCAAACATGCTCTAATTACATACCAGCAACCCTATCAGGAATATATCGAAGTGCAGCCCAGGCATGCATACTTCCACTAGAGAATCCCACCACCCAGAATTTGTCAGTAATATTCACAGCATATGATAAGTGTAGCATATCCATTGCTGATGACTCGAGGTTCCTGTTGGGATGAGGATCACTTTCTCCGAATCCAGGAAGGTCATATGTCACCAAGCGAACACCAAATTCGTGCAGCAGTGAAACCTTGATGCCAGGTATTCCTTTTTGGGAAGGAAACACGATTAACCCTTATCTTATCAGTATAACATGTTCAATAAATGCATGAATAACTGAAGCAGTAGAGATATTAAAAAGTATATTTGATACCTGCAAGCCTGGATGAAAGAAAAGAATGTGCAGAGACCAAAGAAAATCTGGCTTGATTGGGCGGAACGCCTTGTTCCCGATATGCTAAATGTCTACCATCTGGAAGTAAAATTCGACTTGCACCAAGAGGATGTTTATTTACTTTCTTTACCGAAGTGGATCTAGTATCCGCATCATCACTTACCATCAATGCTGGTAACCATATACATGTACAAAAAATTAATTATGCATTAAAGGTGTTTCAGACTTTAATGAATTTGTTGATGTTCAAGAACAAGAAAATTATTTTTTCAATAATTGCAATTCAGGAAACATCTCGAAGGTAGTGTATTATTACCGGAGTACTTATTATGCATTCTGCTTCAGACCAAAGGTTGTTGCTTCAGAGCGAAGGTTTTTAATACATGCTAATGCGGCAACTTCTTTTGAAAAATTTCACTCTTTAAAGATGAAAGCTATTACTTTAACCGTGTCCATGAAAGCTATTGAAAAGATAATCTTGTTTTGTGTGTATGCAATTATGCATGATTCAAGTACATCTTACAAGTCGCAAGTAGCTAGATAGATATACTCACAAATATGGTGAGAGGAGAAATCTAACTCAATGAACAACAAACTTCAATGTTTCCCATATACATACCTACTACTCCATTAGTACAGGCTCACATTTATTTAATCTAAACAATCCCATCTTATTTCTTCAACAACCAAGTTTCCCATAAAACTTTAATAACAGCTCGTTTGGTTATGGCAAAATTTGGCAGAAATGAAAAAAAATGAGTCAAAAATGCTGAGATTGTAACTAGAATGGATGAAATAGATGAATGGAGTGAACCATCTAGAAATGTTTTGTAAAATAATGTTAAATACGGAGTAATAATAATAATGAAGGAAATGGTGTAAAATAAAATAAATGTGTTAAATATAAATTTAAGTTGATCCACCAACCAGCCAAATAGTAGTGCTTACCATTGGGCATTAGGTCGTAGTTTGAATATAATACAGCAGGGTGTCAAGTTCTCTATGCAATCTGAAATCGAGCATACATTCTACAAGTTCTACTAAATTGGTGACACAACTAAACTAAAGTTAAATTGGTGATTAGGGTAGAGAAAAGTTAGATTCAATTGTAATTTATAGCATTATCATTTATCAACCAAAAGCAATCCAATGCACCCAATTCAAGATTGTCAGAAATCTATAAACCAGAAGAAAAGTTTATGTACTTCTCAAGGAATAAATGGACCATCATATGCAATCAATGAAGCTAGACTATATAAACTAGCTGAAGAAATGGATTGTGTCAATGAAGTAATTAATGATCGGCATATTTGAGGAAATATCACTGATACAAGAAAGTGTAGTTAAATAAACAGTTAAGAGGACTTTAAATTTGAGAGATACCTGCAGAAGCAATTATTGCGACGAAGAAAATCACACTCCATGAATGAACTGGATCCCGATCCTCTGGCAAATATTCGTTCAGAAATCTCAATTTCCTGGAAATTTTCTGGCACGGCCCTCTCAGCTTCTTCCCAATCATGGAGTCCTCAGACACCACCGTCTGCATCACCACATCCTTCACCCCCTTCCCGAACTCCACACTCATTTCGGCGAAACCCTTGGCGAACTCCACCGCGTGGAATCTCAAATGCTCCCCGCCAGTTTTCCTAGGCACCGCCGTTTCCCTTACACCTCCCCCGCCCATCCCGGCCGCGGGCGAGTAAATCGGTTTGTACCGCCCTCCGGCATCGCCAGCTTCACCGGAGAAACCCTCTCCCCACGCCGTACTCGACTCGTTAGCCTGAGACATATTTCGCGGAATTCGAATCCAAAGTGCTTCAATGGCGTGAGTCTCACTCTCACGCAACCCTCACATCAGTCATCATACATAACATAAGCAATATATGTTCATATCTATATACAGATTGAAGATGAGTTGCAGATTATTGATCTATGGAGACGCCATTGATGAACGTCATTTTCTGCTTTTTAATTAGCTCCGTATATATTCTCTGCCATTGATGGAGACTGAGAGTTGAAAGAAATAAATATAAAGGACTAATGCGAGAATATGTAAAGTATAGGGGGGTGTTTGGGGAAATTCGGTCACGTAGGCAGAGCGGGGTGGCAGCGGTCGGCGGTTTTTGGCCAGTGGTGGGCCCTGATGAGGTCGTGAAGCTTCTGAGGTTTTACCGGTTATTGCAGACCCAGGTTTATCTCGTTCTCACAGTGGTGGACCCCAACACTTATTGAGTGTTCATTAAGAATAACTTGATACAATCATCACAAACCTTACAAATTTTTTATAAACTTTAATACAACAATAACAACTCAGTTGGATTCCACTACATTAGGGTCTAAAAAGGTGTGTGTACGCAGATCTTACCCCTACTCGAAAGTAGGGAGGCGGTTTCCAAGAGACCCCCGGCTCAACCTGTACTAAAAATATGATATGGAACACAGTATAACACGAATAAAGCACTAAGTACAATGAAATGAAAGTTCTGCAAGCAATAGTAAAAGATTCCAATCAAACACAACACACTACAAAAAAACCTCTGCAGCACCGAGCTCTTATCCAACTACTCTAATTCTAGTTCTCCAAAGTTTCCTATCTAAAGTCATATCCTCAGTCAGGGTGAGAAGTCGTAAATCCTGCCTAATCACCTCCTTCCGAATTCTTACTAAGTCTACCCCTTCCCCTACTTCCCCAGATAACTGTAATCCTCTCGCATCTCTGTACAGGGGCGTCAGCATCCCGCCGTCTCACATGACCAAACCATCTCAACCTCGCTTCCCGCAATTTATCTTCCACCGGCGTCATGCCTACCTGACGTCGGATAACTTCGTTCGGAAATCCTATCCAACCTTGTCTTTCTATAAACTTTAATAAACAATAAGTAATCTAAGATAATTTTAAAATGAGAATTTACACTATAAATAGTAAATTTGTAAAATTTATAACTATTCTATTTTTAATCTAGCATTGCTCAAAAAATAATTAATCTTGTCTCATTAGAAAGTTTTAAAGCATCGGACCAGCTCTATTTTTTCCCCATTTTGTAATTAAAATCCAATTTATCTTTCCTTTGTGATCGTTAGGACAGATCTGAAAGACCCTCGAGGATGAGACTCATTCTTTTTTGGAATACAAAGTCTAAAATGCACCTAGCCTTTTTCCTATTAATAGACAACCTTTTACACCACAAAATGTACAACCGACTATACTATCTCTTGGTACCGCCAGTTGTGGATCGACAAAGGAGCAGTGGACCATGAACACAAATGAATGGAGTGGTGATGGGATTGTGATTGACCCACGCGCAACGGGGAACAAAAACAAAGAGAACACAGGTTGCGTCTATTGATGATGAAGTCCTGCGTAGATGAGGTGTATCATTCCAGGTTATATCTTTAATTCATTTTATACATGCCTTTAAAAAAATTTCATTCCATCCTTGCACAATCAGATAGGCTATATAAAAATTTGATGATATGATTGGTATTTAATCTTTAATAATGGCTATTATACTTCTTCTATCTGCTGTTAAGGAATGTAGTAGGGTTTGTCGTTAAAGACTCATTGTTGTTGGGCTCGTAATTAGGTAATGGTCTTGTAGCTATTATAAATAGCGGATCTATGTGTAATCAATTCATTCAAGTTTAGTTCTAATTATATTTCTACATGGTATCGGAGCCAACCTGGGAACCTAAACCCTAGTTTGTTCTAATTTGTTGCTTCCGTTGTTGCCGTCACTGGTGGTTTGTCCGGTGACGGCGGCATTGCCATCGTTTTACCCAAAAATTAGCAACAGTAACTAGGGATCCATATTTGATGCCAAAGAATAGGATTGCAGGATGAGGCTGACGGATCTGCCGGGCGAAGGAGGGAACTTTCGGCGATGCAGAGACGCGCTAGCGATGCTAGACGGACGGATCTGCTGGACGGAACGCTGGTTTAAATTTCGGATCTAACCGTGTCTGTGTTCTTGGTTCGGCGTCACCGTCGAGTTTGCTCGAAGTCCAGATCTGCTCTCAGGAGTCCACTCACCGCCTCAAAATATTTAATTTGATGATTTGTTCTTGTGATTTCTTCAGCCGATTCCATTCATCACAAGAGATTTTGTTTTTGTTCATCCAATCTTAACATTGGTTATTAATGATTTTGGTGTTCATCACTTTGGACAATGGTTTGGATAATGCTTCGTAGGTTGGTTTTGTTTTGCTTCGTTCATCAGGAGAAGAAGGTTTTTATGTTCACTCTGCCGTTCATTGAAATTTGATGACGTTTTTGGCGACATTGTTTTTTGGTTGCTATTTGGTATGTTCAAGTGCAACCAGTTGTATGTTCGGCATGTTTGTTTGTGAGGTTGGTCTCATAGTCGCGCCTCAGTTCGACATATCTGTTTGTGAGGTTGATCGCATAGTCGCGCCTCAGTCTGGAAACACGGCCTCTAAGTTTGGGATGCTTGTTAGTTGTCCCCGTGTCACCGCGTGGGAGTCATTCGTCATCAAATATTATTGTTCGTTTGCAGGGCTAGTCACCTTCGTTCGTTGTTGTCACAGCAGATCAAGTTCAAGTTGTTTATCAAAAAAAATTTAGTTCTAGTTTTTTTAATTGTCCAAGTTGTGCATTCGTTAACCTCATGCTCAACTTCAGGGGAGTGTTAAGGAATGTAGTAGAGTTTGTCGTTAACGAGCTCATTGTTGTTGGGCTCGTAATTAGGTCATGGTCTTGTAGCTATTATAAATAGCGGATCTATGTGTAATCAATTCATTCAAGTTTAGTTCTAATTATATTTCTACATCTGCCATAGATCTCTCCATACACTATTTACATAGTCAAACTTAACTCACTTTGTTTACTTACTTTTAGGGTACAGAGTTTCTTAAAAATGAGTATACAAATTATATATGACAATTACGGAATAAGAGTTGAGATCAGGTGAGAATGACATCTTATAAAAGAAGAGAGAATACTTCATAGTCATAGGATCTTGCTAGATCTGTAGAGCCCGTCCCATGTATCATATGGTCACTTTGGAACTTTCACCTTCTACATCTCATCTCTCCTTATTTGTCTTGTTTTCCTCTCCGTAAAATTAGTCAATCATCTCCCCAGTTGTTACGGGAAGCACCCAAGAGAGAAGAACGACGAGGGGGGCGAAGAAGGAGAGAGGCATGCAGAGGATGAAAAGAAGGTTTTAGGCTTTATAAGAGAACTAACTATCTTCTTGTTATCGATTTTGAATAATAAAATCTGTATTTATAATAAGAAACCCTAGCCATGTCGATTCAAGAAAAGGATCGAAGTAAAGAACTAAAAATAAATACTCAAAAGAGCTTATAAACCGCTCACCTAATAAAAATCTAAAATACAATAATCAATAAAAATAAGTGATAAAATAAGTCAAAAATAATCTTTAAGCCGATTTGGAACTCTGACCACGCGCCCGGAGCGGCGTAACATGGTCGCGTTTTTCGTCCCCTCATGTGGCTTCGCTCCAACATCGTTGACATAGTTCGTACCATAGTCCGTATCACTTCCCTTCCCTTCAAAAGCGTCCTTGTCCTCAAGGATCAAGGTCGGGTATACACATCCCAAGTGAGACGTTGGTTTCCATGAAGCGTCGGCCACATTCCCATCCGATCAGACTAACGAACAAAGGACCGACTCATGGAAAACATCATGGATTTTGGCCCCTTCTGGTAATTTTAATCTGTAGGCTACCTCTCTGATACACTCAAGGACTTCAAACGGCCCGTAAAATTTGCTCCCCAGTTCCGCTGCCAATGGTCGAGCTACAAAAAATTGACGATGGGGTTGTAACTTGAGTAACACCTGATTGCCCACCGCAAATGAAATATCCCTCTGGTGTTTATTAGCTTGCCTGCACATTCGTTGTTGCATGCATAGTATATTCTTGTTCAAGCTTTTGATGAGAGCCGTCATCTCCATCAGTAATGTTATTACTTTTCACTGAAGTGTAGTGTAACAAAGGTGGTGGCTCCCATCCATATAATGCTTAAAAAAGAGACATTTTGATACACTCATGAAAAGTTGTGTTCAGATCTAGTTCTGCCCATGGGAAAAGAGTAGACCATTTCGCTGGTCTTTTGTGACAAAATGCACGCAAGTACTGCTCTAACCCACGCTTACGCACTTCCAATTGCCCGTCAGTCTGAGGGTGGTAGGTGGTGCTTCGTTTCAAAGTGGTAGCGCTTAATGAGAATAAAGTCATCCAAAACTTGCTCATGAAGATCAGGTCACGATGGGACATTATCATCTTTGAAATCCCGTGATGTTTAATAACAATATCGACAAATAGACAGACTACTACGCAGTACTCACACCATTAACAAATCATATCGACCACTAAACTAGGAACGAGCAAGTACCGAATCGATTCCGAAAAAACCAAATAGAAAAAAATGAATCGAAAAAATACCGCAAAAAAATGAACCGTACCAAACCAAATGATCAGACCGGTATTTGAATTGGGAACATTACAAGGTAACTTTCCATATCTAGAATCCTAAACCAAACATGTGTACAAATATATTATAAACATAACAATTTTTTCTAATATTTTTTCATTAAGTAAAAAGTTTGTTCTAAAAATTTGGGTCAAATTTTAATCTTTGTGACATTATTCTCGTTTTAATTTTTGTGGATGGATTTTAAAATATTAAGAAGCATTTGAAACACTATTTTGTTACAATACATTTTCATTAGTTTGTGAAATACTACATCCGTTCTAATGTGTTTGTCTGCTTTAATTTTTTTGAGTCAAATTGGACAACTTTGAGCTTCAATTACTCTCAATATATATTGCATATTAGTATAATGAAATGAAATTATAAAAGTTCTCAACACGATAAATCGTATAAAATTACTTTTATACAAATATATATTATGGTTTTTATTTAATTGAAACTCAAAGTTTATCCAACTAGACATAAATACTAGGATAGATGGAGTATAAACTAAGACCCTATTCTTTTGAATTGGAATTTCAGAGTTGGATGTTGAAAGAAACAAGAAGAAATTGGAAATAATTGAAAGAAACGGGACGAGTTTAAAAAATGTGGAAAAAATTTTAGTATTAAAAAGTCACTCAATTAAATGATCATCTTAATAAATACGGTGTATGTAAGAAAACTCTATTTTTGGATAAAAAAAGATTTTATTACTGCCCGTATTTGAGGTGATATGTTATAAATTTGGATATATAGGCTGTGTTTGGAAAACATCTTTTCAGACAGTTTTTGGCATCTTTGACTGACTTTGACATCCTATTTAGTGAATAAAAATAAGGTTAAGTCCTACATTAAGAAATTACATAGGAAAATGATTATGTTTTAGTGCAGGTGCAAATTTTACATAAATATACCGTGTCGGAACGACTTACGAGGTACCATCATGCTCCCGAAGAAGGCATAGCTCTCAGAACCGTTTTTGATGAAAAATGTTAGGGGTTTGGTGTACCCCATTTGTTCCTCACCCCCTCCTTGGCCACATAAATGGGTAAGAGACTCAAAAAAATAAATAAATAAATAAAAATAAAATATAAATGAGTGGTGGAGTAAGGATTGACGGACAAATGAGTGGTAGAGTTTTGTGTACCCTAGCATTGCTCGTTTTGATTGAGCCATGCTAGGAGGTGTACCCCATTTGGTCCCCACTCCTTTCTCTACCACTCATTTTAATCCCATTTTTATTTATTTAATTTTGTTTTAATTTCTTGCTCATTTTTGTAGTAACGAAGGAGGTGGGGACAAATGGGGTACACTTTGTATCCCTACCATTTTTCTTTTGATTATGTGCTGGTTGCATCCATTGAAGAGACATCTAAGCAAAGCAAGCCACGCCTCCCCACTGCTCGGCGCCAAGACAATCCGCCACCAGACCGCCTTGCCTCCGCGGGTCCGCCCTGTCATCTCTGAGATCGCAATATTGCAGCTTGAAGCCCTAACCAGCTAACAGGTTGCGCCATACATACGAACCTGTTTTTACTCTTTTCCTCTGGGATTAGCCAATTACGAAGTCACTTTAGGGAAATTTGTTTGGTAAATATAATATACTCCATTGATTCCTAGCCAAGGTTACATAAGTTTATTAAGAAAAGCGATTATTCTGGGATTGAGGTATGAGGTTTATGCAGAAGAGAGAAGTTTTATGAAAACAATTGCGACCTCCATCCCCGAGTATTGATCATTAGTTAAATAAAAATTCTATGTGATATTAGTAACAAATGATTTCATTATATTTATCCTACGGAAAACTATCAGAAATTTATTTTGTTTTATTAATATGCAATACAAGTTTAATGTAATTGATTATTTAAGTCCATACGATTTGAATAAAATAAAGTCAAACTAGACGAGGCTTCTGAGACGGAGGTAGTATTTCCTTAGGAGTAAACTGGAAGAGAGATAGAGAAAGATTACATGACATTTCATATTTCACGTTCACTTTAGGCCATTCTTAATAAGGAAATTTGGTTTATATTTTTTCTACGGTTTATGGTATTGAACTTTCTTGAGTTATATGAACAGTAGAAATTTATAATGATATTGAAGAAGACCGTGGAATTTCACATCAATTGCCTTCTTCTCCAGAAATGATTTGTTTATTTATATTCTATGAACAACTTTGTTGAATAATTAATGAGGAATTTACTTAAATAGGACTAAAACATAATGACTTTCTCAATATAGGACCATATGTTTTTATTTCCCAATATAGGACCATTGGTCATTATCCATTAGTCATTATTCAAGTAAATGTCCACCATCATTGGACATTATTCCTCCCACTAGACATTATTAAGTACTCCGTACTATTTAGCGAATAAAAAAGTTTAAGTCCTACATTGGGAAATAACTTATGTTTTAGTCCTATTTAGTGCAAATTTCACATAATTAATCTATCAACATGAAGTATTGACGAGTGATGGACTGATGTCTTATATCATAAACAATCACTTTTTTTATGCAACAAGGTTTGCATAAATGAATATGCACTCTGTTTCCTTCATTCTTATAATCTACAAATGGCCCCATTTGTTTAAAGGGAAATGACCTGCTGCCGGAAACTCTTCCCAGGATAATGTTTGCCATGGAGAATGCTCTATTGGAAAATGAGTTCTTAGTCCAATATAATGTTTGGCCTGCAAAAATAAAAAAAACATGAATTGAAAAATGATTTCCCAGTTCATTGTGAACAAAGTATCCTTTGGAATGTCTTCCAGAAAATAATTTACGCTGCCAAAACACCATAAAATCAGAAAGCGTTGTCCAGGAAAATTATATTTTTGTAAACAAACAGAGCCTAAAGATGTTTGGGTTTTTTTATCTATTAATTCTCAAGTCTTTGTGAAAACTAACAAGAAGGTTTTTATATGCTATTGCAGGTGCATAAGCAGCTTGTTTTGGTACACACTGTTATTCACTATGTCAGTTGTTAAACCTTTGAAGAAACTAGTATCTTGTGTTATCCTTGATTTGGATGGTACACTTATTAACACAGGTGATCTGCAGTCCTCCTATGTAACTGATTGGAAACAAACACCTACACTAGTTCTGAGCCAGTGGGCCACAACTTATCTGTTCATTTGAGGCATTTTCATGATCCAATGTTGAATTGCACTTAGTTTAATAGTGAAAAGTTGCAATATGGGATATATTTTAACCTAACATTTAATAATACCCTTTCATGATTAGTAGGCATTGCATACTCATGTCATATACTCTATGATTTGTATTTTTGTTGAACTATTTACAAAGGTGAAATCTTCCAGTATACAGATTACAAAATCTTCTTCTGCATAAATGCAAATGGTATGAAATGCTTTATGTCAAAAGGTTCCTAAAATCTAATGTGTTTTGAACTCTATGCCGTGAGAAACAAATAGAAATGTATCCATTGGGATAATAAACAATTTACAATGCTAGTCCTTGACATCCTTGATAAATTCTATACTTATGTTTTCCTGTAGAACATGTTTGGAGTAACATTTTCTTAATATTTGAGATTTTCTATCTTCTCCTTCTGTTATTGCTCTGTGCACACCAGTTTCTTACTGAGTTTTATTTTCTGACAGATGGCATTGTGACTGATATTCTAAAAGTGTTCCTCGTTAACTATGGAAAGCAATGGGATGGAAGAGAAGCCCACAAAATAGTGGGGAAGACACCTGTGGAGGCTGCAGCCATGGTTGTTGAAGATTATGATATTCCCGTAACTAAAGAAGAATTTCTTTCACAAATTACTCCAATGTTTTCGGAGCGGTAATATACAATCATACAAGCATTTCTGTTGCTTGAGTAAGTTATATGTTGAAGTTTCCCTAGCCTCCTAGCAGAAAATTCATCAGATTATTAGAAGATGTCAATCATAAATGACTCACAATATCACTTGCACGACTTAAAGTAATTGACTATTTAAAAAAAACAGTTCTTGTACCTGAGCAAATAGTCTCATAATGTCTAATTATTAATTTCAAATCTCAAATCAGAATTATTATTATTGTTGTTGTTGTTGTTGTTGTTGTTGTTCTTTTAAATTTAAATTTTTTCTTTTCATATATACTGCTTGAGCCCGGGTATCTTTAGAAAGCAAATTCTTTTTGCCTTCTTAAGGTAGGGGTAAGGTCTATGTACCCTCTGCCTCTGCAGGCCCCATTCATGGGATTCCACTGGGTTGTTGACTTGTTGTCATTGTAGGAAGAGAACAATATATTTAATACTATTGAACGCGGTCCAATTTTAATTGTAAGGTTGTGAATTTTATTGTTAATACTAATTGCAGGTGGTCCAATATTAAGGCTCTTCCTGGTGCCAATCGATTGATTAATCATTTCAAGAGCCATGGTGTGCTAATGGCTTTGGCTTCCAATTCTCCAAAGTCAAACATAGAGACAAAAATTTCTTACCATAAAGGTAGTTGATGCTAAAACCATGTAAATATTCAGACCTCTTCTTGCCTGTGTCAAGAGTAGGCAAGTAGGCCGTATAATAATGCAAATATGTCATGTTAAGAATGCCGATTGGTTTGCTTATTTTAGAGTATAATAACTTAATATAGGCTGGAAGGATTCCTTTTCTGCCATTGTGGGAGGTGATGAAGTTACAGCTGGAAAACCAAATCCTGAAATGTATATGATCGAATCTTTCTTACTCCGATGCTTTACATTATATTCTCATCTGATGACGTTATATATTTTTGTTCTCTTGTTCAAGTTTTCTTGAAGCGGCTAAAAGACTTGGTGTTCATCCATTCAGTTGCCTAGTCATCGAGGATTCATTGTGAGTATTCACCAAATAAGTTACATGATATCATAGTTTATGATCTAGTTTCTTTCACAAGCAAGACATTAATTGAGTTACTGGGATGTATATATAATAAAGCAAACTCTTGTACAGTATGTTGTTAGAACGGTATTTGTGCCTTGCATTTAATAAGATATTACTTAAAAGCTTTTAAGTTAAGGCTTTGATAATGTAATTTGTCAACATAAATACATAGAGAGAGTTACAGATCATAGATTTGGTTGAAAGGGGCAACCTTATGCTATAAGAGCTCCTGATATGGATGGGGTCTAGAGAAGGACCGGTCCCACTTAGTGGATCAAATGTATGTCGCATGTGTAGTGGACAGAGTCCACGACCGCCACGACCGGAATCTGTGACCTCAAACGGCTCAAAGTTATGTGGCAACATTCCCCTTCATAAATTTAGTAGAACCAACAAATGAATTCGGAAAGCATATATAGTACACCCTCCATCTCTAAATAAATTTCATAGTCACTATTCATTGGGTCAAAGTGTCAAACTATATCATCTTTCTTTACTTAATTATTTTGATCATTTGTTACAATAAATAAGTCTTTTCACCACTCGTTTTGATAGAACTTTTGTTGTAGTTTTTGAATATGTAAATAGTATTTTTGAATTTACACCAATATTTAGATGAACTAAATCAAAATAACCGTGGTCAAACATTGTTAACGGAAATTATGAAGTTTATTAAGGGGCGGCTGGAGTATTTATGATTTACTTTTACCAAAAAGAAAGTTGCATCTTTTTATTGGATGGGGGTAGTATTTAATTAGTAACCTTAATCCTAAAGTGGAATGTTGTCTATGTCAGACCCGGTGTTACTGCAGGTAAGGCTGCTGAAATGGAAGTGGTTGCCGTACCATCTCTCCCTAAACAGTCCCATTTATGCAGTTCAGCTGATGAGGTTATCAATTCACTTCTTGATTTGCATCCAGAAAAGTGGGGCCTGCCTGCATTTCAAGATTGTATGGTACTCTAACCATCTTAAGCATATTAAATAACGTTGGAGTTCTTACCTGGGACAAGAATTCTTTGTGCAGGGGTAGAAGGAACTTTACCTATAGACACTTGGCATATAGGTGGTCCTGTCACTAGGGGATTTGGTCGTGGCTCCAAGGTGCTGGGTATCCCAACAGGTATTCAAACAGAATTACTAATTTACTGGTTAGAATTGCTATGCAGAAATATGAAATTATTATCCTGTAAACTGGCATTTAAAATTGCACTCCATGTTCATTTGCGTATATTCCTCTTTTTTCTTCCACTTATAATCCTTGAATTGTTCTGGGTTTAGTTCAAAATATCAAAATTCCACACACCATGTAAGCATTTTACAGATTTTCACTATAGTGAATAGAAAACTGTGAATATTTTGTGCCAAAAGTGTCATAATTTTAAAGCTCATGTAAAATTGGAAGAAGTTAGAGTCGATGATTAAAAGTGGAGAAATGACACTAGTTGGAAAACCAAAAGTGAGACATATTCATTTTTATGTGGCCCAAAATCCCATAGTTTATAAACTGGGATATTGGAGAATCAATCACTAGTTAATTTCTCTTCATTTTTTTTGATAAAAAAATAACACCATCGTTACTAGTAGTGATTAGTAATTCTTATTACATTTTCAGCCAATTTATCGACCGAAGGTTACTCAGATGTGCTATCAGAACATCCATCAGGTGTGTATTTTGGGTGGGCTGCTTTATCTACTCGCGGTATATATAAAATGGTCATGAGTATTGGCTGGAACCCATACTTCAATAACACCGAGAAGACCATTGTGAGTATCGTACATATTCAAATGAATGATCCAATACATATACTGCAGAATTACACACATTTTGGCAGATCTTCATAATAATATTTTAAAAAAAACCTTTTGAAAAATATGTTCTTTTAGGAGCCATGGCTGCTACATGAGTTCACTGAGGACTTCTATGGTGAAGAATTGCACCTTGTCATTGTCGGCTATATACGGCCTGAGGTAGCATATACTTTTCATGCCTTGGTTATGTCTATGTTCTCTCTTTTTTCCCGTAACGACTATAATAGTAATACCTTTAAAACAACACATGCTAGGCAAATTTTCCATCGCTTGAGAGCTTGATTGCAAAGATTCATGAAGATAGAAGAATTGCAGAGAAAGCCCTTGAGCTTCCTATATACTCAAAGCACAAAGGCGATCCCTACCTGTACAATTTATGATTTACAGTTAGTTGGGGGGTCATTTGTACCATTTTATTGTTTTGAACCGTGATGGTTCGGTGATTGCTTGCTTGACACATACACCCATAATGAAACACAACAAACACAAGCTAAAACTATATCACATGCACATGCCTGGTCAAACCATAGTTCACACATGATCCTATGCCGCAAGCCCTAAGGTTGTGGTCTAGCTGTTGTATTTCGTTGGCCGGAACAAGTGTTGTAATCAGAGAGACACTTGTGTGATAGCCAAAGGAGGTTTGCACATAAAGTTATTAGGAAGAGTTGCTACAATTTAGTGATGAGAAATGCATTTTGAGTTTGTGTGAGTTTCGTGTTTGGCTTTTCAACGATCTAGTGAAGGGCTATAATACAGACGTAGTTTTGCATTTTAAGAGATTTCTTTCTTGTGGAAACAATTCTTCTTGTGTTCTTTACTTGTATGTTATTGCTTGTGGGTGATGTGAAAAACTCCCCACTGACATGGTGTCATAACAACTTGCATAGCACATTTAATAGAACACTCATAACTAAAAACAAGTGACACATATATACCCTAGCACACACATAATCTGAACCCTTTTCTTTTAAACTCTCTTTCGGATCACAGAACACCTATAATAAGCTTGAGTATATAAATAATTCCCCGAACTCGCTCGGGATGAATTGGTGCTTTGATTATTCTACCGACTACCCCAACTATGCTCACTATGCCTATTGCGTGTGTTGTCTATACAAAAACTAATTTCTATCCAAATGTTATCAATAATGTAAAATCTGTATTCTGTCGTCTAGTCTGTTACTATCATACACCTTGGGTTCATGTGAGCTTTTTCGCATACAACTTTTTAATTTTAAAAATATTTCTCAATTATTAACGTTTTGCCTTTTTAAGCTATTTTTTTTACTCTTCACAGTCAGATTCCGGAGTATATTTTTTAGTCTAAAACTCACGATTAGTTCTTCAATTTTATGAGTTATGCACGATTGGTCTTTCAAGTTTCAAAAGTCCATAAATAGTCCTTCAAGTGTTGATCAACCTTCAAAATGTAGTCTTTTAAGTTTCAAAAGGTCTTAAGTAGTCTTTCAAATATTCATCAACCCTCAAAATAAAGACCTTTTTACATATACATTAGAAGATAAACGGAGTACTAGTTTCTTATATATATATATATATATATATATATATATATATATATATATATATACACACACACACACACACATACACATACATATATACATATACATGTGTGTGTGTGTATATATACATACATACAAAGTACTTGTACCTATACGCAGGTGATTGACTAGTTGTTTTTTACGTATACAAATTTAGTGGGTTCCCACAATTCCAATCAAAGTTTTGTATCCTTTACTATACAGTTTGATCCACTTTGAAAGTAAATCTATCCCCAACATTTAAAATGAGAGGAAAAGACCCACTGCGTAGCGCTACTCAGAGGACGAGGCCAGCAGCAGACACCCATTGCAAGTCAGAAGTTGCATTTGGCGCCGCTGCAGAAGTTATATGTATGTATGTATGTATGTATGTATGTATGTATGTATGTATGTATGTATGTATGTATGTATGTATGTATGTAAGTGTGTGTGTGTGTGTGTGTATGTATATGTAGATAGTTATATATATACGGAGCTAGTTGCATCTGACACCATTGTAGATCTAAAGTTATATACTCCCTCCGTCCCAAATTATTTGTCACATTTCTATTACCGAGGCAAAATATCAAGTTTTTTCAATTCATTTTATTTACACATTGGTAAAGAAATAAAAAATAAAAATTACATATAAAAAAACTACATGAAAAGTTTTTCGAAATAAGAGGTGTCAAGAATATTTTATTTTATCAAATAACCAATAAAAACGTAGAAATAAACAAAAGTTCTCGTGACTGTTGAAAAAGCAAATGTGGCAAATAATTTGGGACGGAGGGAGTGTAAGGAGCTAGTACTTCATTTAGCTTTTAACCTGTACGGTGTACCGTAAAAAGAAATGTATTTGAAGAATTGATAAATATTTGAAAGACTATTTATAGACTTTTGGAAATTGAATGAAGATTGATAAAAATACCTAAAAGACTATCTATAGACTTTTAAAACTTAAATGACTAATCGTGCACAGTTCAAAGTTGAAGAACAATGATAGATTTTAGCTTTTTTTTTTACTACAGCATATATGAATGTAATTTAAATATTTCATAAATATGTGTCACAGACGTGCAGTGCAGACCATATGTCAACGGAGAAAGCATTGATCATTAAATATTTAAATGCCACCTTCAACGTGCAAATTTCTTTCCGCATTTAAAATCTTAAATACGATCCGTTCGTCTTCCTTCCATTTGAGTTTTTTATTCAAATCTTATACTCATAATAATCTCTCGCTTCTAAAATAAGGTTTCTAATTGGTTTATAATATTTGACTGAATATAATTTTCAATCAATATTAGTGTAGAGATAAAAAAGATTATATATTAAAAAATTACATTAAAAACTCTATAAAACAAATAGTGACAAGATTATTTTATTTTGAGTAAATTCCATAAAAGATCCTCAATTATAAGTCGTTTTACATATTTAGTCCCTACTTGTCAAACATTTACTCTTTTATTTTGTTAGATGATCGTTGAAAACTTATAAATGGAGTTTGTTTGACCGTTGATAGTCTTTTTGTTAGGACTGAGAGAGTATTTGACCGTATTTAATTATAATAAGTGCATTATATTACAAAAAATTATTTTTAGAAATTTATTTGTAAAAGATGTTTCACAACGTTATTTTATGGTAGTACTTTTTAAATTTATTATAAGTTGAAAAAAACGGTTAATTGTTCACCTAAAGAATCGTGAAATAAGTAGAACAAATTTGAAATGAGGTGTTATAACGTTGAATTTAATTGAAAGGTTGTACTCACCTTGTCACGATTTAAATTGTTTGTTGTTATTTACGAGTTTCGACTGAAATTATTTTTAACTTGATTTATTTGAAAATTAGTGTAAAACTTGAAAAATAAAATTTATATTTTTAAAAACTACATTAAAAATTAAAATCCACGCACAAAACAAAAGGTGACAAGACTATTATTTTATGAAATGGGTAGCAATAATAAATAAAAAACATAATAAAAGTTTGAAATTGTGAATAACAAATATGCAATTTAAATTGTGAGGGTGGGAGTATTTCTCAATCATTCAATTATGAGATCTTACAAAGATATTTATTTAGGAGGGTTTTTGTAGATTACAAGTCGTTATAAAATTTATTTATTTTTTTTGATGGCAAGAAGAACTTCATTAATAAGAAATCAAATATGCAATACAACTTGGTGGTGTACGGCTCCATGAGACCATATGGGACGTAGCACACCTTGCAAGGGTATGGACAATACAGTTACGATTCCTACGAATAAAATGAAAATTAATAGATATAAACGATGATAATAAATCAGCACATTCGTCAAGGATGAAGCCTACATAAGAATAGCACTCAAAGACCTTTCCTTTCTTGATAGCTCCCACCAAAACCTCACAATTAGAAAAAATCTCAACGTCACAAATACCTCGAGTCCTCAACCAAGCCAACGTTTCTTTGCAAGCAAAAGCTTCCGCCAAAAGAGGATCTAGAAGCCCAAGTTTTCTTCCGTTTGCCGCTGCCACATATACAATGCAACGTAAATATTTACAAAAAAAAGAAATGAAAAGATAAGCTCCATCTCCAAAGGTTCCTTCAGACTCGATTGCAAGATCGTTGTAAATATTTACAATATTTATGTAAAGATTGGTCAAAGGCCCACTTCATGGAAAAGAAAAGTGCTCTCCAAAGAGGGTAAAGAAATGTTTGTGTGTAGGGTATTCATTAATTGATTATCCAAAAGACCTCTCAATGCCTGATTCTTTAATAACCTTTTTAAATTGTTAATGCTTCTTTAATAGTGATGTACTTGGTAGTGATTAATCAAAAAAAAATTCAACGATTATCATAATTTATCTGGAAATAATTACTTTTTTTTGTTCAAATATTAGGGGCAGACTGAACGACCCCTTTACCTTGCAATAGGTGGGAGCCTTTAAGGTAATTAATGAGATAATTAGCGTTGTCGTTACGGGTGCTCATGCATTAATTAATTATTAATGGTATGCTTTGTTCGCTTTCAAAAGAATAGATTTGTGAATAAACTCTAATATTGAATAAAGTTGACCAATCTAATTCAATATTAGAGTTTAACTACCGAGTATTAGGAATAAAACTGATAGTGGTCCGTATAAATCCAGACAATTAACACCTAATTTTTGGCATTACCCAATTTTTTTTACCGAACATTGGAGGGTTGTTAACTTGTAACAACGTTAGGTTACTAATCATAAGTAAATTTGGATGATACTTTCTCTGTCGCCATATATCTGCTCAATTTTTGGGGTTTTCTTTCTTCTGGAAACATCACGTTTTGTATTTATTATCACAGTAAACCTTTTCATAAAGATAATTTTGGATTTCTTTTTTTTGAAATCCATATGCTCTATCCATGATGTTAGGGAGAAGAACCCAAATAATAATAAAAGCGTGCATATTTACTACTCCCTCCGATCCTAAAAACACGAGAGTTATTGATTTTAAAAAAGATTTAAGAGAAGTGTATTTTGATATTAAATTTCTAAAAAAGTCCTTTGATGTGATGGATAAAAGTATGATTTGATGGGTAGATTATTAGTAAAAAGGTATGATGTGATAGGTAAGATATGAAAAAATAAGGAGTAAAAGTGACTTTTTAATAGAAATAAAAAGTGTTTTTTGGGACGAATAAAAAAAGAAAGGAGAAAGGATTTCAGAGACAAAGGGAGTAAAAGACAACCCCTTAAAAAAAGATTTTGATAGGATTAAATTTGTGACACATTCCTCAATTTGTCCATGGAGATAATACTTACTCCTTCACCATTGTCCAACCTTTTCAAATGTTACACTTCCACATTTAAATTTATAAGAAACACTTTTCAACTCCTGCCTCGGACTCTGCCCCTTAGACCCTGGTACCGGGAGTTGTCTCCCGCAATCTTTGTTAAGGAATTTATAATATTGTTGAAGAAACATATATTCCATACTTTAAAACTCATTCACAACGTCTATTAAAATTCTCGACTAGTGTTAAGTCACCCACACAATCCACTGCTAATTTCTAAAACTAATTCACTTTTTAGAAACAAACACTATCATATCATAGTAGCTAGACTACTTCATCAACTACGTAGTACAATATTTATGAATATGTATTAATCACGGGAATGAGGGATTAGACGTATATCTCTTCCAATTTTCTACACATACATATATATATGTCATGTAATTAAGAAATTAACTCAAACGCATGGCGCCCCAACTAGCCAGGGATTATAAAACTAGCCGGTAGACTGTTGTTGTTTGTGGTCGTCCCGAAAAGATCAGACTCGAGGACGACCACATTGTTCTCTTCTTGCAGGAAGCTGCCGAGTAGGCGGTCACCCTGCCCCGAGTTCATCGCCCCATCGCCATCCCCCAGCCCTTGATGATGATGAGGAGGTGGTGGTGGTGTTTTTGATGACGATGATGAGGACGATGGGAGGCTATGATTATGGTTATGATTATTATTATTATTGTCCATGTAGACTATGGCCATGAGGTGGGCGTGGCGGAGTTGGAGGTTGAGAAGCTCGGCCTGGGCCACGGCGAGCTGGGCCTGGAGCTCGTTCACTTGGTTCTGAAGGTGACATATGGCGCCCGCGCTGCCGTACACTGGGTCCCTCAGCCGCGCCTTCGCCTCGTACACCATGCTGCTCACCGCATCCCCCCTCTGCGCCTCTGGCAATTCCTGCTTTGTTTTTCCACGTTATTTTGTTTCATACGTGCAGATCGAATTATAATGCACATTTACTTTTATATGAATCTAATAAAGATTGTGTACAATTCGTAAACAAGCTTACAATAATTTCGAAAGAATAAATTCCATAAATATTTCCTTATTACATGTGTTTTTTCCATATTTAGTTCTAATTCTAAGAAATTACGTATATAGTTTTCAATTTTTAAAACTGATACGTAAATAGTCTCTTAGAAAAAATATGATAAAATATTTTTCCATGTATAGTCCTTGAAGGGCCGATAATGAAATAATTTTTAAAAATTAAAGAGCATTTATTTAATCTTAGAGAATGAGAGACTTAATATAGAAAATTAACTGTAATTAGAGATTATAAATAGTAGGACTACTAATTAAGAGTGTGTGAATATATCATACAATGGGTGATGTGAAATTGTCTTTATTGTTCTTTGACTAATATGTGGAAGAAAGTGAACGCCTAGGATAGAAAATGAAACACAACACTGTATAGAAAATTAAAACAAGTTTGAATTGCCACCTCTTTGAAAAACAACGTAACTTTACTAGTACATTTATTGGATCTCCACAATCCAAACTCCTCTTTTCTCCTTCTATCTTTCAATTCAATTCATTTGTGAACCCTATTCTAGATTAAAGCCCTCTAAAAAAAAGATACTTTAACTTTAAATTCATAATTTCTTTTAAAAAAATAGTAAAATTAAAGATATATCGTTACCATTTATTTAGGAGGAAAAATACTGCGAGTCTTTCCAACTTGTACTACACCAAATGTATCACAGATACACAGATAACAATTATCTGTGCACACAGACCGACAATTATTGTCTTTGTGAGTATATGATAAATTTGGTGTATAAATTTGAGAAATAAACTTGGTACACCTCTTGTTAGAAAAAAAAATAGGGACACAAAGTTTAGGTGCTACACCTCTTACAACTACTTTTTTCTATTTCAATAATCTTTCCTCAGTTTGACTAACTACGTCCCAATTGCAAAAAGAGCTGCGTTCTCTAGACGGATAATAGACTTTAATATGCGTTTTCTAAACTAACTACGTCACATTTTTATAATCAGTTTTTATAAAAATATGATATTTAAAGTTACGTTTTAAATCGAATCGAATGATGTTAAACAAATTATTTTCAGTTTTTTTTGTCAATTTTTTACCAATTTAGTACTACTGAAAAGTCAAACTTTGTTTTGGTACGGAATGTGTAACAAATATACTCCCAATTATGCGTTAAGTAATTCAAAAATGTTAGGGGTTACCAAAAATGTACCCCAAGTGTTCTCTGTTGGAAAAAAATGATAGGAGTAAATAAATATATAATCCGTGGTTAATAATGATGGTGTACTCCTAGCATGACTCTAATTAGTTAGGCTCATTTTTTATACTTCCTCCGTCTACAAATGTTTTTCCACTTTCCTTTTTGGTCCGTCTGAAAATTTCTTCTCATTTTTCTTTTTTTAGTAAATATTTAACGATAAACTTTAATAATACCCTTCTATTTTTATCAATAATCTTCTTTTTTGTTTCTTTTTTAATCAGAAAAATAGATTTAAAATTTTATAGTATGTGCACTTTTAAAAATTTGGCATTTTTTTTACTTTTCCTTAATAAGCGTGTCAAGTAAACACGAGAATAACATTCTGGGAGGGAGGGAGGGAGTAATAAAAAGATAGAGCACTACTCTTTCTCTGATCTTGTATATGAAGTACGCTATTCTTGGTTATTCTTCCGAGTTTTAGAGTAAAGTCCAATATGAGATATAGCACGATTCAAAACAAAGACAAAAACTATGTCATTAAATTTAATTATTTAGATAAAAGCTAAGAAAAATAATATGAACTATATATATATATATATATATATATATATATATATATATATATATATATATATATATATATATATATATATCTATATATATATATATATATATATATAATAATTCAACTTGACACAAACAACAAAAAAACAAGATATATATTTGGAGGGTTGGAGAGGGTATAATATACTCCAAATTGCGAGAGGAATGACATAAACTAGCTAGTCACATATTCTGGAAAATAAAATTTTATTTTAGAACAGAACGAAGATAAAAACGTGTTGTTTATTTCGCGCGACGAAACACATACCTGTAAGAGTTTAATAATGTTGCTGGCTCCAAAGACCCGATGAGCCGTAGTAAACTTCATCGGATCATTGGGCGGAAAGTACGGCGCAAGAACACATTTCTCGGCGCATCTCCGCCTTAGGATCTTACACGCGGCGCAAGGGCTGACTACTGTTGCCGCCGCCGCCGGTGGGGTGGTGGGAGGCGGCGGAGAAGAGGAAGACATGGAAGAATTGGTGGTGGTTGTTGCCGTGGTCTCACTTGACGGTGACTCCATATGCAGTATGGTATTATTATAGTCTATAGGATTGAACTTTTTATTTGTAAAAGCCAATGAAGGTGAAATGTGGGTTTTGGTGGTCTAACATTTTGTCACCAAAGGGTTTACTTTATATATACACCACCCGCATAGGGAGGAAAGTCAAGGGAACAAGTACACCTACGAAAATTACTTTTAAAATATTCATTAGTTAAAGTAATTTTTCTTTCTCCTCATTTAAATAAATACTTTAGAAATCACCTTAAACATGATTAAAAAATAGAGAAAAGTACCAAAATAATAGAACTTTCATGTGTTTTTTTTAAATAGGACTTTGCAATGTGATAATGTGGTACTGTACATGTCACATTATTATAGTTTTTTGGTAATTGACATGACTATGTTAACTAGTATCACACCCGTGTGTTGCACGAGTCGCAATTACGTTGTAAATTTACATTGGTATCATTATAAAAGGAAACAAATACAATATATAATGAAATATAATATTTTTTAGTATTGCAAAGCGCGAATATCTATAAATTACAAATTTTGAAAAACCTCTTTATAAACTACATCGGTGGTACATTTTGTTGAGACATCCTCTGCGTTGCAAATAAGAATCTTCAGGCCATTACGATTTGTTACCCTTGAAAACGCAACATATAATATCCATGACTAAATACAGGTTTCCGTAACAATAATCCCATGTATTTTAAAGATTGGCCTTGACTCTTATTAATCGTCATTGCATAAGAAGTAACCACAGAGAATTGTCTTCTTTGAAACTTGAATGACATTCTTGCATCAAATGGTGTCAATGATAATCTTAGAATAACAACTTCTTGACCCATGTGTCTTCCAAATAAAATCTTTCCTTAGATCGGGTGATTAGCCAACCAAGTTACTATCAATCGAGTACCATTACACAAACCCATTGAATGATCAATGTTTCTTAGTAACATAATCGGGGTGCCTACCTTCAAAATGAGCTCATGATTTGGTACTCCAGAAGCACGAATCTTATTCAAGAACTCAGAAGTATGCAAGTTGTTAAAGAAATTCGAATTAGAGTCCGAGTTCTCAACCTTGTCGGAACTAAGATAAGTGCGTGATTCCTCATTGGGATTCATCGATGTCATATATTCATTTATAGAATCGATGACATCCAACGTTGGAGCCAAAAGGGCACGGTCTTGCAAATAGGTTGGATCATTTGCTATTTTATGAAAATCTGGATAGATGGAATTCACTATAGTAGCTATTGGATTTCTCGAAGATGGAAGCAACATATCATCAGATATTGTTACTTCTGCATAGCCATCATGTTCATCTCTCGCAACTCCATCCCCAATACTTCCAATCCATTCAGCGAATTCAACTAAATGGTCGTAACTACTATCTCCAATCATCGATTGGAGTCGCATGTTTTTTGTTAAACACAACACAGTGCAATCTTTCCAGATGTACGAAGAATTAATCGTCGAATTAACAATGTCTTGTCTAGTTCTTTTTGGAATTACTTGCAATATTTGCCGGAAATCTCCACCAAAGACTATTGTTTTTCCTCTAAACATTTGGTTTTCATTTAATGGATTGGAAAATCGCAGAATGTTGCGCAAGCTTCTATCGAGAGCTTCGAAGCAATACTTATGTGTCATTGGTGCTTCATCCCAAATAATTAATTTTGCCTTCACTAAGAGCTGTGCTAGTAGTGTCCCTTACTTTATGTTTCAAGTGAAGTTTTCATCCAGGCACAACGGGATTTTAAAACGTGAATGCGTTGTTCTACCACCTGGCAAAAGTAAGGATGCTATTCCACTTGATGCGACATTCAAAACAATTTCACCTCTAGATCGTAATGCGGCTGATAAAGTTCCCCAGACACATGTCTTCCCTGTTCCACTGTATCCATAGAGGAAGAAAACTTTCCCCGAATCTGTATTAATGGATTGCATTATAGCATCATACGTTGCGCGTTGTTCATCATTTAATGATGCTAAAAGGGAGATGTGCTCACTCGCCAAGGTTACACGATCATATTGCATCTCATAAAAAATCATTCGATTGGCTGGAGTCCAAATTCCGTTTGCTTGTGGCATATCTGTGTAATCGTGAAGTCTCTTTCCACGACTTTGAAGCAAATGTTCTATATCACACAAAACATAATTTTGAATCTCTTCTTCTTTAAGTGTAAGACCTACAATAGTTAATAAAAATATATTATAAAAAGGGGAATTTTTTTAAGGTAATTTTTTCGAAGTACTGAAAATGTAATTGATACATTCGTGCTGTAAGAGACGACATTGTCGGTATAATGCATCATGTGCCATATATTGCCAGCATTGATCCCAAACGTGCCTTGGCCTAGACATTGAATCACTTGTCACGAATAAATTCCTTAGTTGTGCATCAGAAGCCCACTGACTTGCTTCTACAAATGCATCTAGGTATTCCCTATCATCATCAAGTAATCTCAAAGCGTAACATGCATCATGATATGATTTATGAATGATGTCATTAATAGTTCTGATATCTTCATAACTTGTAGGACCACGTACAATGTTCAGAAGACATCTCAAATAATAAGCTTCACCTGTTCCTGGTGGAACGTAGCTCAAACGTCCTATAGCAAAGCCTCTCTTTCGAGGCTCATATTCTTTTTTATCTGACTTCCATACAAATTTTTGTGGAAATTCTACATATGTCAGAGATCTTGCATCATCATATATTTTATTTTCCCTCATCCACGCTAAAAATTTACTCTCTTTCATGCTTTCTCGTTGCACAACTTTCTGCAGTATCATCATCATCTTCATAAAAAATCATTTGCTCACCTTGCATATGAAAGCTCGAGCGTTCTACACTTGGATTTTTATATTGTATCTCATATCCAAAAATTCCCCATGTAGCTTCATAGGGACATATATATCTACAATCGTAATAGAGCTTGATTTCATTTGTCTCGTCCATAGATGGATCATTGGAATTTGAAGAGTTTACATAAAAAACAACAGTCACTCGATCATGCCCTTTGTTGACGTACTTAAACAAATACTGAATTGAACGCGATTGATTACACCATTCGACGTTCAAATGATCTCCGTATCTCAATAGTAAGTACCTATTACGCGGCACAATAGTTCGCCCGTTATTACGCCTTCTGTATCTTGGATATCCATCTTCATCAATGGAAATGTCACGAATAAATTGTTTAGGAGAAATTCTCGTGCATTTACCATTGTCCATGCAAGAGGAGTAAGGTGCAGACGGTACGCAAGGTCCATGAACCATAAAGTCGAACACTGCATGGAAATATTTTGGATCAAAATCTTTATCTGGAAGCTCAAAAGTAATAATTTTGTCAATATTTGCAGGCGTAGGAAATTTGTTTTATTGGGCCAGAAATAATAATATATGCGCATGTGGCAATCCTCGTTTCTAGAACTCAACTGTATATATAACTGTATTCGATAATAAAATTAAATAGTTAATCGAAGTCTATGCATGAAAGTATTCAAATAAAGTAGAAGGAGACAACAATGTTGTACCTGCGCGAACTGTACCAAATAGCTTTTTTCTATGTAGTTCTTTTATGAGTTCCTTTAATTTCATATGAAACACTCTGCAACATATATCTGGACGGTCTTCTGGACTTAGTGTTCTTTTTTCTAGAAATCGTGTAATTTCTGACCATTTGGGATTACACGTAAACGTTAAAAACAAATTTGGATAACCGGCCCACCGTCAGATTGCCATTGCGTCTTGATAATTTTGTATCATGTAACGTGCACCTCCAACAAACGTAGACAAAAGAACTACTCTTTTCCCTGATGCTGATGCATTAATGTCGCCATTAGGGAGCGAGTCTCACAAACGATTATATATTTCGCATCTCAGCTTCTTCCGGTGAGTCTTAATCCATGATAATCTCAACGATTCAACCATTATATACTCATCTACCACTATCTCTTGGAAAAGTTTTCTTGAATATAAGATAAACGGGCTTTCATTGATGCGCTCGTGAAATCTATAAGCAAGAAACTCTCTGATGCTAACATTTCTTCGACCCTCACCATTTGTGTCTACTGGTAATGAGAGTGGTATGTCTTCCCGATAGCCATCATCACCATACGGGAATAACAATGGATATTGTAATCCTGAATATGCTGGATTTAACTCATTTATAATTTGAGTTTGACCACCTCGAGTATCGATCAATATGTCTCATTCACCAAGAGATTGATCAAAATCATTGACGACCAAAGCAGCCACTTCCAAAGCTGTTGGAAAATTATATCTACTTAGATATGAAGATCGCTTGCATATCAATCTCAGGCGAATATTTGTATCCTCACTCTCCATCATTGGATCTCATGCCATCCGAAATGATTTAACAAAGACATTATGGTCGTCCAACATTCATTTTAATTTGTCAACAATGTTTGGCCGCAGTAAATTGGTGTTCCCGTCTTTCCTACAAAGCATGTGTAATATAATTAAAGTTTTTTCTTTATAAAAAAATTGATTGAAAAACGATGAAGTAACAAATATTATGATGTAATTAAATTTAAAAACAAAAATCACGCACCTCACGGCTCTTATACGGTTTGTAGTTTCATTTTCCGTGTCATGGATATACAATTGAGCAAAACTTGGGGAAACTCCATTGTTTGGAGTTAAAGTTCCAATCATATGGTAGTTTCGACCTCCAAGTTTGTAGACGTGCGGGGACCTTCCACGATTCATGTCTTTAATGACATTAAATGTTGTTGATGTGAATGAAAACATGTAATTGTATGAGTGAATTTTTGTTTGGAAGTATCGGCACATATCATCTGTACCCGTTAACAGTTCCCATAACACAGTTGGTGGATCTGTAATGAGTGCAAGTTTTATTTTCCCATTCTTACAACATAAGCCATATTTCGGGTTTCGCTTGTTTGATCTACCCAAAATTCGCTCATCATACCAAAAATATGACTTACAAAACTGACAGATGTACGATGGATCTCCTATATCCATGTATTTTACATCAGTCATGGAAGAAGAATTTGAGTGTAATGAATTAGCCATTGTAGACGCAGTGGCTAAGTGTTCATATTCGGTATCTTCTTCGAGGAGTTCGTCCATTGCATCACCATTGTGCTAATTTGTCCCACATGACGGGTCAAACGACCATTGTTGGCCCAATATATGTCTTACAAAAGCATTACACTCGGTAGAACTGCTTGCACATTTTGAAGGATCAAAATTGCTCGATGACTGTAATGTGCAAATTGCAAGAGGCAATATAAATATAAGAAAGCTATAATAATGTATTCGGTAATGTGAATTTAATTAAGGGAATATAGAGTCATACCATTCGTAACATTTGAGAACATCTCTGAAAAGTGGAATCACAAAACAATGGTTGTCTTGAAGGAAGTTGTTCTAGGGAATTTGATGTTATTTGAGTGTTGTGCGCCTCTGAATGTTTAAAAATTTAAATTGGTAAAACGTTGGTGACATATATTAAATTTACGTTGTGGTTCATGTAAACAACTCACCATTATCTGTTTCTTCTAATGACTCTGGCACGTTGTCACTTCTGATGTATATCTTAATTGTTCAGAAATGAACTCGACCTTTTAGCAAAAAAAATTGCTTCTTGGATGAACGGTGCACCCAATTTATGAAATTATTGCCAATAATTGTTGAGGGGATATAATCTTATTTTTACCATAAATACAAATTATATTTTTATATTATAATTTAATTAATTATTTTTCAGAACTTTTGAACTTTGATTTCAAAAAGAGAAAACTGTAAGTATATTTTGTTTTGATAATTGAAACCCACATGAGTTTTGATCCATGTTCCAATGCTTGATATTATTATATGTAGAAAAATATTAGGTTTGACAAATGTAAGTTGCTACTCCCTCCGTCCCCCTGTATTTGTCCACTTTCATTTTTGTACACCATCCAATGCACTTCTTTAATCCATTTTATCTTGTAATTTGTATATTAAAAAATTATAAAAATTATATATTAATAATCTATATGTTAAGACAAATCAAACAAGATCACACATGACTATATTTAGGCTTACACATTGAGAGAATTTGATGAGTCAAAGTGCTTAGATGAACAGTTCCAAAAGTCAAATGTGGACAAATACAGGGGACGGAGGGAG
>OOIL02004368.1:1105519-1144969 GCA_900332095.2 Cuscuta campestris | reverse complement strand
AATGTGGACAAATACAGGGGACGGAGGGAGTATTTCTTTCTACCATATTCTAAATTTTTTGTCCTTTTAATATTTAAAACATTCACACACATTCTAAATCAAAATGTATTTTTTTTTGAATTGCACATGCATTCTACTCTTTTGATTATTTCATGAATTTTAAAAACGATTAATGATAATAGCTGAAAATAGATGAAAATATATAACAAAATCATACCATTATTTTCATCAATGGACGTGTATTTTTTAAAAATAAGAAAAATTAAATCAATTAATTAAAATAATAAATTTTAATGTGATACGTGTATATTTTCAATCTCACAAATAATTTTCGTATATTGATATTTTATGAGAATGTAAATAATTAATCAATGTATTTACCTCCATCCGTCCCAGTATATTTGGCCAATTTTATTTTTTTTTCGAGTCAAACCGGATAAATTCTGAGCTTCTATAAATTAAAACAAAAATGTAATGTACTTTAGTGTAAAAATCATATTATTAGATTTATGTTGTTGATGAATTTTAAAATTTTATTTAATTTTTTAATATGCAATATAAATTAGGACCGTGCTACACACCCCACCCTTGCTACCAACCTTGCCTCCACCCACTTCCCCACCAAATATTTATCTTTACCCATTCTCCACTCACCCTCTAATTTTAATTTTCTTGTCTCCCTACCACATGTTTATGAAGGGGACATAGTTGGTAG
This sequence comes from Cuscuta campestris, assembly GCA_900332095.2. Taxonomy (NCBI): domain Eukaryota; kingdom Viridiplantae; phylum Streptophyta; class Magnoliopsida; order Solanales; family Convolvulaceae; genus Cuscuta; species Cuscuta campestris. The sequence continues at coordinate 1,144,254 of OOIL02004368.1, read as the reverse complement.
CAAGGGTGGTTGGTTTTTACTTTTTAGCATTTTCCTATAAATTAAGATTGCTCAAACTTCGTCTAGTTTGGGTCAGAAAATAAAATAGGAAAATGTTAGGGGTACACTTTTGTGTACCCCAAACATCCCCACCCCCTCCATCACCACAAAAAAAGCAAAAAAATTCAAAAAAAAAAATAAAAAATAAAAAAAAAATAAATTGAATGGTAGAAAAGGGAGTGACACATTTGGTGTGCACCTCCAATAAAATATCCTCTACTTCATCGGCTGCTTCAGACCCTTCGTTTCTCCGTACATCACCGTCTCTCACTTTCTTCCTCTTCGTCTTCACCGTCTCTGTCTTTTTTCCTTTTCCGTTTGATTCTTCAGCACTTGAGGTCCGTTCATATCTCTCATCGGAACATTTTACATCTATCTTCATCTTCTTCATCTTCCATCCGTCATCATCTATCCGTTGATTATACAAAACCACGCATCTCCTCTGATAATTCATTTCGATTTTCATCAGCATCTATCTCGATCTTCATCCCCACTTCATCATCTCAATCTCGCTAGCTCTCTGCCGATTTTCAACTTCGTTTTCGTAAGGCGATTTTCCGATCTCTGTATAATTTCTTTCATTTTCCTAATTAGGTCATTTTTCATCCTATCTCATTTAGATATATAACTTTCCAGTAGTTCAATCAACCCCTTCAATAAACCTTGAATCAATGAGCACCCAATGCATGTGAGTAATTTTTTGTGATTTAAATTGATTTATATTAAAATTTCAATAGATTTTTCCCTGTTGATTTTATTAGATTTGGCAGGCCCAATGATGTATATTCCTTCATTCTTGAAGAAGGAGACTTTTTTCAGTGGTTTTGCTTTAAAACTCTACCAAGGTAATGTATATGATCATATACATTTAAAATTCATATTAATTAGCATTGATAACCATGTGAATCATTGTGAATCCAGTTTGGATCTGTTGATTGGTGCACTATTATATTCGCCCCATATACCATTTACCACTGGAATTAGAACTACCATAAGAAATTGTACTTTTGTTGAATTAATCTAAGATGAAGAGTTTCATACTTTATGTTTAACTGATTTTAAGGTCTCTGTTTTCGAACCAAGATTATTATTTTTTTGATAAAAAACTTAGTTATGAGCCTGTTATCATATGTTTTCAGACTCTAAAAGTGTTTTGATAAAGATTAATTAGAACTACCATAAGTTAATCTGAAGGCCATTAAAGGAATTATAAGGCTGTTATCATATGTTTTCAGATTCTAAAAGTGTTCAAAATGGATAGAATATAAAACATGAATGGGTGAGGGAACACCAAAGGACTAAGAAGATTGCATGAACTCCTTAGACTCTACTTTGACAGCCCAATACACAACCAATTACTTCTGGGCATGACAGCATATTAGGTAGACCTAATGTTAATTGTTCACATTCTAATGTGCTACAAATTCATCACAAAAAGGGGGGGGCGGGGCAAGTTAAATTAGCATTGAGTATTGAGACGCAGAATGCAAACATGGCCTAGTGTTTCAATCCCATTTAATAGCATTGAGTATTGACACAGCAGAATGCAAACATGGCCAAATGTTTTGATAAAGATTAATTAGAACTACCATAAGATAATCCGAAGGCTGTTAAAGGAATTATAGGGCTGTTAGCATATGTTTTCAGATTCTAAAAGTGCTTTGAATGAATCAATTATTTGTCCTAAGTATTTTTATTCAATTTTTTTTGTCTAAAATATGTTCAGGTATGCTTTCAAGTATCGTGTGCATTCAGGTACGGAATTTTTTTCGCTAAATATATGTCAAGGATCTATTATTTTTCCTAAAGTTTGTTTTCATATGCATTTACGTATAGGTTATTTTGTTTCACCGAATGGTTCTTATAATCTGTTTTTTAATGGAGCATCAACATTGGGTATTGAAAGATATTAAATCATTTTGAAAAAACCTATCAGAACTTTTTTTTGATTTTCTGACAGAAATTAACCCACTTAGAAATGTATGAGAAATTTAAAAGATAAATAAACACATAACAAATAGTGATAGTGCATGCATAGAAAGATTGAAATAGTACATATACCTTCATTTGGATTCATGCGCTTGGTTCCGATAAGCTTTGTTGATTTTGTTAATTTCCGCATTCTAGTGTGGGTATGTATTATCTTAAAAAAGCGAAATTTGCAATATTGCCTAATTTCTTTATGATGGAACACCCTGCAAAAAGATCAAAATTAAAATAAGAATTTGTATTCTTTATTGGTCAAATGATTTTGTATGATAATAATTTATGTACTGCTATTTGTTTTATTACAAAAAAAGAATTTAAGATCGAATCCGAAGTACCTTTTTAGTATAATAAATCAGCTCCAATATTCAGTCATGCATCTCCCTGAACGATATTATGATGATGAAAACATACGAACTATTATGACATATAAATGAACTTTGACGGAGGCATATATTTTTTATACTCGTTTTGTAGTAGACTTATACTGGTTTTTGACGCAGTCATGACCACAGTTAAATATAGTATTATGTCGGTAATATTAATGAATTTCTGTTTTTTTAAAACTAATTTTAAGTAATTATAAGATTTCTATTGAATATTGATGTAACCAAATAATGAAACTTGCTTTTTTATACAATTCCTAATTTAAGTAATTAGAACAAGGTCCAGTAACTTCAAGTAATTAAATAACGGAACTTGCCTTATTTTTATTCGCAGACATTAAATAACAGGATATTAATGGTAATAACCATAATTAATTTTTTAAAAATGGAATTGCATATTTATAGGGTCATGAACCATAAATTGTGTTGTACTATTGACGATTCAAAATATAGCAAATAACCATTTTTTATTGGAAAAATTGATATAAATATTCTCAGAAATTTGAAATTTCATAATAATACTCCCAAATTCAATAAAAGACTCTGGTGCTCCCAATTAAACTATAAGTTTACATTACTACTCCCACTATCTTTAATCAGCTTTTCTTATGCTTACATGTAAGTAATTATGCTTAGTTGACATCTTCGTTGTTGTTTTTTGTTTTAATAAGAGGAAAAAATTATATAAATACTCATAGAAATTCAAATTTTATTTACTTTGCTTATCTATTTTAATTATGTATTTGATAAAATAATATAATTATATCATTACTAGTTTTATAGATCTTATAATATAGTAGTAGTTTTTAGATATATAATTTTATTTTTTGATTTCACACCACTTTTATTAAACATCATAACACGTAAAAGGAAGATATTTTTTTAGAGTACTGGAATCTTTATTTGGTTTTTAGAGAGTATTGTAAAATTTTGAATTTCAGAGAGTATTTATACAATTTTTTTCTCTTATTAAAACAAAAAGAACAACTAAGATGTCAACTAAGTATAATTACTTAAATGTAAGCATAAGAAAAGCTGATTAGGAATAGTGCGAGTAGCAATGTAAACTTATAGTTTAACTGGGAGCACCAGAGTCTTTTATTAAATTTGGGAGTATTATTGTAAAATTTCAAATTTCTGGGAGTATTTATATCAATTTTTCCTTTTTTATTCATAAACATTTTACAGTTAAAAACAACAATAATCACAATTTTTTTAAAAAAACAGTATTTTATGTTTAAAAACAGCTCTGCAAATGTATAGAAATCACCCTAAATAGGACTAAAACATAGAATAAAAATACTAAAATAAGATTTTCATGTTTTTTTCTCGAATTGGACTTTGCACTGTGGTAAACTGGTAATGTGACTTTGCACTGTGGTAATGTGGCAGTGTACATGTGCACATTACTATACTTTTTTAGTAATGTATATGACCATGTTTGGTAATGTAAGTCCTATTTCGAGAATAAACATATGAAAGTTTTATTTTGGTATATTTTCAATGTTTTAGTCCTACTTTGGTCTTTTTTTCCCTAAAATAATCACAGAATGTTTCAATTTTACAGAATAGTTAATTTAAATAATTTTTATTCATCAAAATTTAACACTTATAAACATCAAGAATCACAATTTTTTTAAAATGGTATTTTATGTTTAAGAAGCTTGCTTTTTTATTCAATTCTGAATTTAAGTCATTAGAACAGGGGTATGCTCTATTGAAGTAATTAAGTAACGAAACTTACCTTATTTTTTTTATTCGAAGTCATTAAATAAAAGGTTATTAACAGTAGTAACCATAATTAATTTTTAAAAAATGGAATTGCATAGGCCCTGTTTGGCATCAGCTTCAGAGATTAGCGTTAGCGTTTTGAAAAAGCTATTCGACGGTAGCTTTTAGCGTTAGCGTTTTCAGAATTAATCTGCACCGTTAAAATTTTATTCAAAACGCTAACGCTAATCAAAAACGCTGTTACCAAACGAAGCCATAATTATAGGGTCATGAATTATAAATTGCGTTGTGTTATTGACGATTCCAAATATAGAAAATAACCATTTATTATTTATACACATTTAACAGTTAAAAACATCAATAATCACAATTTTTTTTAAAAACGGTATTTTATGTTTAAATACGGCTCTGCGATTGTATAATCACAAAATGTTTCAATATTATACAATAGTTAATTTAAATATTTTTTATTCATCAATAGTTAACACTTTTAAAGATCAATAATCATAGTTTTATTTAAATTGTATTTTATGTTTAAGAAACTTGCTTTTTTTATACAATTCCGAATTTACGTAATTAGAACAGGGGTCCAGTAACTTCAAGTAATTAAATAACGGAACTTACCTTATTTTTATTCGCATACATTAAATAAAATGTTATTAACAGTAATAACCATAATTAATTTTTTAAAAATGGGATTGCATAATTATAAGGTCATGGACCACAAATTGCATTGTCTTATTGACGATTCGAAATATAGCAAATAAACATTTTTTATTCATACACATTTAACAATTAATAACATCAATAATCGCAATTTTTTTAATAAAAAAACGGCATTTTATGTTTAAAAATGGCTCTGTGAATGTATTATCATAGAATGTTTCAATTTTATACAATAGTTAGTTTAAATATTTTTTATTCATCAAAATTCAACACTTATAAACATCAACAATCACAATTTTTTTAAACGGTATTTTATGTTTAATAAACTTACTTCTTTTATTCAATTTCAAATTAAAGTAATTATAAAAGGGGTCTACTCTATTCAAGTAATTAAATAACGGCACTTATCTTATTTTTTTTATTTGAAGTCATTAAATAAAAGGTTATTAACAGTAACAACGATAATTAATTTTTTAAAAATGGAATTGCATAATTATAGGGTCATGAATAATAAATTCGGTTGTGTTATTGCAAATTTCAAATATAGAAAATAGCCATTTTTGCATTTAGAAAGTCAAGTCATGTGTTTAGACCCAACGGCTAAACTTTGACATGCATTATGTTTCATGCATCTATTTAATTTTTATTTCAATGTTATTAAGTCACATTCATGATTGCAATTCGATGTTCATATGCAGTGTAAATAGAGAACGTAATGAAAACTTAGTTAAAGAGGAGGAAATCAATTTATTGATCATTGTTCTAAAGCTTGATTAAAATTTGAAACATAATGAGTCACATGCATTGAAATAAAAGAAAAACAAAATCACAATGATTAATATGTCTTCTGAAAACAAAAAAATATTGGGAATAAATGGTAAAATATTACCTTTTATGGACAAAGAGATATCATGGCTCTTCTGTCACACAGTCACACAGATGCTTTTAATTTCCTGTTAAATACACACGGAATTAATTTTGGTAATTAATACCAATAGATACACAATGCACCCAGTATTTCCCTAATAGATTAAAATACACACGACATTAATTTTGGTAATAATTGGGAATACACACGGTATTAATGCTGTAAATACACACGGTATTAATTTTGGTAATTAAATAAAAATGCATTAAATACACACGGTATTTCCCTTTTATATCACATGGATTAATAATAACTGTAGTTTAAATGTAATAGATTAAAATTTAAAATCGATGGTCCATAAATGATAGTTATTGGGCGGGAAAAAGCATGGGGCATAATTCCCGTGCTTTTAAGAATAGGATGATACATAAACATAGATTTCTCATATTAGAGCGTTTTTCTCCATACTACTTATTTAAACATATTGATCTACATCATGTTTGCACTTATTTTCGCCAAATATCTACTCTTTCCATCCTTGAATATTTGTTCTTTTTAAATTTTTTTTGGTTAAAATTAGTACCCCTTCCGTCCCAATAAAGATTGGGACATTTTGACTAAAGTGGTAAAATAAGGAGGGATATTTTGGTGTTGGCTTTCCAAAAACACCCTTGATGTGATGGGTAAAAGTAAGATGTGATGAGTGGACGGAGGGAGTATTATTTTATAAAGAATTTAATATGAACTTAAAAAATGTAAAATTTATTTTAAATAGAGTATCATTATTTAAATAAATGGAATCTAAAATGAATATCAATTTGTCAAACAAGATTTTATTAAGGGATGGGGTAGTTTAATGTCCGTTACGAACCATGCATCACCTCGGAGAATTTCAAACATAGAGAACAGGTTAAAAAGTCATGGGCGTAACCTAATTTTAATGAGGGATGCTAGCACTCATTTTTATTTATATATTTTTTGTTTAATTTATTTGCCAATATATGTGACATTGGAGGGGGTGGTGTACACTTGGAGTATACTTTTGGTGTACTCCTATCATTTTTCAATTTTAATTTCCAAGTCGTTGTGGCGTTATGTCATCTTTATTGTCCTTCGTGTCCGTTAGTAATAGAATTTAGGATGGGATAGAGACAACTGAATTGGGCAATAAGATACTTGGGCTGAACCACATTAAAAGATTGAATCCAATCGATTAGTTATTCAAGAACTTGTATACCGATTATTTTACTCTTAGACTTTCAATGTAAGATGCACTCTAATAGTTAGACAGTTAATTATAGTCAATATTAATTATGATAAATTTTGTAGTTTAGTCAGTTTCTATAATTGTTTCTTAGTCCTAATTGAGATTGTATTCCCTTTTATATATATGTTAAAGGAAAAAGAATATTCGGAGAATATTTGGAGATATTTGTGTATATATTATTTTGGTACTTATTGTTTTGGTAGTTTTCCTTGTATATGATTCTTTCCTTTTCCTTTTCCTTTACTAATTAGGAGTCTCAACTTGTGAGATCCTAGATATATGTTTTCATTGTAAATTGTAAGCACGAGAACAAATACAAGAGAATTTCCTCTCAAATAATTCTTTCATGGTATCGGAGCCATAAACCTAGAAATTTCCGCGACCACTATTCACGATCGCCCGACATCGCGTCCATCGATCGTTGCTCAGTTGCTTCGCTGTTTTTGTTGTTGACGAAGGACGGAACGGTCGACCGTTGTGATAGAACAGTCGAACACATCGACCGTTTCGTCGACAGTTTGTCATGGTGCTGTTGCTTCGTTTTTTTCCATTCGACAAATAATCACCTGATATGACCTAGGAATTGTTAAATATAGTGTTTCTATATTTAAATATATTATGTATATATTATTGTATTATGAATATCCTAGTTACCATACATGTTTAGGTTACCTTAATTGTGTTTCCTAACATAACTAGGATTTTCCTCGTATATATTCCCTTGTAATATCACATTGTGAATTATTGGAAATAACAAATCTTTCATGGTATGAGAGGCTTAATTCTCGGCTTCCCGTTCCTCACCTTCGGCACTCTCTCTCTCTCACCTTCGGCTCTCTCTCTCACCCCCGGCCCTCTTCCGGCGACAACCATGGTCGACTTTTCTGTCTCCTCCGGCAAGGGAAACTCCTCCTCCAACAACTCTCCCAACTCTCCTCACCTAGCCTTCACAACCATATCTAATATCAAACTACACATTCCCGTGCAACTTAGCCTCCCCGAGCCGAATTATAAAAAGTGGAGTAGATTATTCCGTCTCTTGGTTCTCCGATTTAATCCCATGGGCTTCCTCGACGGCACCACCGTAGCCTCTTTCGCAACCGACTCCGAATGGTATCAATTCGATGCTTTACTCCAAGGATGGATCTTATTAACATTCACGCATGAGGTCTCCGATCTCGTTCTTGCCAACAACCTCTCCGCTCATGCGTTATGGACGTCTTCACAACGAACTTGGTGCCCAACAAGTAATGTCTCCATGTTCTCAAGCAATGTACCACAGCCGTCATCTCTTTCTCTTGAACCGTGTAACGACGTTCGACATCGTTAAGCTTACGACTCTCGTAAGCCACAGGATGACCTTTTTGCATTAGGACCCCTCCTAAGGCATAATCAAAAGCATCGGTCTGCACCTCGTACGGCTTGGTGTGGTCGAGTAGGGTCAACACTGGTTCCTTGATCACGGCTTCCTTGAGTTCTTCGAAAGCTGCTTGACACTTGTCTTCCCAATCCCACACTCGATTCTTTTTGAGAAGATCGGTGAGTGGAGCAGCTATTGCCGAATAGCCCTTAATGAACTTTCGGTAATAGTTGGCCAACCCAAGGAAAGAACGAAGTTCTGGAACCTTGCTTGGTGGCTCCCATTCTTGTATGGCACGTACCTTGGACTCGTCCATACGCAGTTTGCCCCCTCCAACAATGTGTCCTAAGAAAGTGACTTCCTTTTGAGCAAAAGCACATTTCTCCTTCTTCACGTACAACTCGTTCTCCTTGAGGACTTGGAAGACTTGTTGTAAATACTTCACATGATCTTCCAACGTGTCGCTATAGATGACAATGTCGTCCAAGTATACCACCACGAACTTATCCAAGAACAGTTGTAGGACTCGGTTCATGAGGGTGCAAAATGTTGCTGGAGCATTTGTGAGTCCAAAAGGCATTACCAAAAATTTGTATGAGCCATACCTTGTAACACAAGTCGTCTTGGGTTCATCCCCCTCGGCTATCCTTACTTGATAGTAGCCTGACCTCAAGTCCAACTTGGTAAACCATCGTGCTTGTCCTAGTTGATCGAACAAATCGGCAATGAGTGGGATTGGATACTTGTTCTTCACCGTAATCTTGTTGAGTGCCCGGTAGTCGATACACATCCGAAGCGAACCATCATGCTTCCTTTGGAACAACACCGGGGCTCCATATGGTGCTTTTGATGGACGAACATACCCCATGTCCACCAACTCCTTCAATTGCCTCCTAAGTTCCTCGAGCTCTAGAGGCGCCATGCGATACGGGACTGCTGCGGGCGGAGTGGCACCAGGAACCAACTCTATCTTATGATCCACCTCCCTCTTTGGTGGCAAGTTCTTGGGCAACTCTGGCGGCATCACGTCCTTGAACTCTTCTAGGACAAGGTCAACACTCCTTGGGAGATCCTCGGTAGGTGGAGGGACTTCTTCTTCCTTCAAGGCAACAAGGTATGTGGGCTGTTTCTTCTTTATGCCTTTAGAAAGTTGCATGGTCGAGATTTGCTTTTCTCGGAGTCGGGCTTCTCGCTTTAGTGGTACTAGACGAGTGTTGCCTTCATCCAGGATACACATGGTGTTGGCGAAGGGAATTGGAATGGCCTTGACTTTGTCCATGAACTCCATACCCAAAACAATTGGATAATCATCCATGGTTACGACGGAGAAGTCTATTGGGCCGTGCCAATCTCCTAGGCTTACCTTGACATCTTGAGCAACTCCAAAGGTAGCCATCGGTTTTGAATTCACTGCCTTAAGCCAACCACGTTCTCCTTTGAAATCAATGCCCAGCTTTCTTGCTTCTTCCTCTCTTAAAAAGTTGTTGGAAGCACCCGTGTCTACAAGAGCTTTCACGGTGTGTCTTCCGATCTTGGCTTCTACGAACAATCGGCCCTTCTTGTTGGACTTTGACATCTCCACCTTTGCCTTGATTGCGTTGAGGAGTTGTAGGGATCCTACTCTCTCCTCTTCACGTTCTTGTTCCTCCCTTTCTTCAATTAATGCCGAGAGTTTTGCCTTTTTCGGGCACTCCCTTGCCCGATGAGGACCCTCACAAAAGAAGCACTTTAGTGGAGGTCTCTCGCCAGCCTTGTACTCCTTGGATCCCCTTGTCTTCTTGGTCGTTTCTTTGTCTCGGTGGTGGTCTCCCCCACTCTTTCCCTTGCCACCCTTATCCTTTGGCTTTGGTTTCTCAGGCTTCTTGAACTCGATAAGGGATTCGGCAATGGAAATGGCAGTGGTTAAGTCTTGAGCCCCACGTCTCTGAAGCTCAAGTCTAGCCCATTGCTGCAACCCATCCATAAAGGCAAAGAAAGCTTCTTTATCAGGGTAGTCTGGGATTTCAAGAAGTACCTCGGTGAACTCCTTCACATATTCTCGTATGCTTCCTTTATGTTGAAGACGCCTTAACTTTCCCCAGGCCTCTTCTTCTACGTTATTAGGGTAGAACTGTTTCTTGAGTTCACTCTTGAACTCGGCCCAAGTGTCTATGGTGCACGTCCCTTTCTCCATATCTCCTTGTCTCCTTCTCCACCACACCATGGCGGTGTCCTCAAGAAAAAGACTTGCCATATCCACTTTCCGTTTCTCTTCGGAAATGGCAAGAGCTCGGAAATATTGTTCCATGCTCCATATGAAGTTATCAAGTTCCTTCGCATTCCTTGACCCTTTGTAGGATTTGGGTCGTGGAATATCTAACTCCGAGGGTGGAGTCCTTACCTCGGATGTCGATGGACTACCTTGTGCAAGAGCCTTCTTGCACAGCACGAGCTCCTCCTCGGCGCTCTCTAACTTGCGCGAGACTTTCTCGAGCTCTACTTGTATCGAAGAAACCTCGACCTTATGAAACTCCTCCATGGCCTTAATTCGTTCAAGACATTGAGCGAGGACTTTGTTCATGGCGGCTTGCATTTCCTCACGGGGAACTCATCCATGCCTTGCCCCATCTCCTCGAACTTCTCCTCCCCATCGGCGATAGCAAGTTCCACCCTTGCTAGCCTTGTCTCGAAACCGTCCATGGTCTCCCTCGAGCGAGATCTCTGGGTCTTGGTCTTCTTCTCGCCTCCCTTGGTCACGTTGGTAGTCTCACTTCCACCTTCCATCTTCCGTCAAACCTGGCTCTGATACCAACTGTCACGGACTTGGTCGTAATTCCAACGAACCGTGCGGCCTAGCGAACTTCTTCACTAAGTTGCTAGTCAGCCTACTCTCAGACTTAGCGGAATATCGAGATGCTAAGTATAAAGGAACTCGGACTCAAAGAAAGAACTTTGTATTACTTTCTCTCTCTAAGGCTTACAATGCTTCTCACTTCTTGAGAGTGAGTGAAATGAATGAGGGGGAGGGGTATTTATACTTCTCCACCTCCCCAATGGATGGCTAAGATCTACTTGATCTAACGGTTACAATCGAGTATCTAGAATACTCTACACAAATATCTAAGATATTTACAAGGCTACATGATATCTCTACACTACTCCATAATGTTCCAGAACCTTCCAAGCATCTCTAGCAAGTCTCCCATCTTTCTAGAGAATTCCTTAGTCTTCTAGACTATGGCAGATATCTCTGGAGAGTTCTTTGGACGGATCTGGACATCTTCAAATGGATTGGATCGGGTCTGGGTATCGAGCCTCCGCTGATTTTCAGGCAAACTTGAACGGTGCGTCACAATGTGCATTGAGTATTATTGGATTGAGTAATACGAAGTAAGTAAATTGTTTTACATGCTTCGGAATAACCGAATAAGATAGTCTGTAAGCAAATGTGCATTGTGTATTATTGGATTGAGTAATAACTAAATTGTCTTACATATATCCGAATAAGCTAGTCTAGCTGTTAGTGTATTATTATTGCATTGAGTTATATATACTCTCTTAGTTCGCGTATAATTAATTATACATGTATTATACATTTGTACGTATAATGTGTGTATTATACTTAAAACGAATTTTTTCATTTGACAAATATATATTGAGGAATTTACTTAAATACCACTAAAACATACAGAGTAATAAGTATCCCTAAATAGCATCATATATTTTTATTTTCCAATGTAGCACTTTTAGTTATTATCCATTAGTCATTATGCAAGTAAATATTCATCGTCACTGGACATTATTAATCTTCTTTCCAGACATTATTAAGTGCTATTTAGAGAATAAAAAAAGTTTAAGGCCTACATTAGTAAATCACTTTTGTTTTAGTCCTATTTAGTACTCCGTACAAATTTCCCAAAAAAAAATTACTCATCCCCACGGGTAAAAAGAGACTGCGTGAGCTCAAAATAATTAGAATCTGTCTTCTACCTTTTGGAAGAGCGTGCCTTTTGACGTCCCAAAAACGGCCCAGACGCCAGGTTTGAACGTGCACTTCGACCAGCGCCCCAATTAATTGGGTTTCTTTTCCTTTCCTTTTTTGGTCGTATTAGGGTGACTGCGATTCAAATAAGGAAAGCTTTTTTTTTCTTTTTAATACTCGCTCTGTATTTATACAACGCTAAAGAGAGTCTGCGACCTCCTTCAAAGTTTGTATCGGCGGAAGCAATTGATTTGGGTCTGTTTTTTTTTGGTGTCTTATTCTGTATTTCACCATATGACATATGCCTTTTGATTTTTATGTACTATTTCAGCATTGTTTTTAAGTTCAACATTCTACGGAGTATTGTTGTAGAAAATTTAGCGAAATTGAACTGCTTTTCATTAATCATAAACCGAAATATATACAAGTACATAAACGGGCTAACAAGTACAGGCACAATAACATAATATCTACGGTTAATTACAAATATCCGCTAACACTCCCCCTCAAGTTGGAGCATGAAGATCTCGAATGCCCAACTTGAATAGTAAGAAATCAAAAACAGGTTTGGCTAACGTTTTCGTAAAAATGTCGGCCAACTGATAACGTGTAGGAACATAGCGCGTAGACACCTCATGGCGTTGGACAGATTCACGAACCGTATGACAATCGACATCAATATGCTTCATTCGTTCGTGGAATACTGGATTCGCTGCAATATACAAAGCTGATTGATTATCACAATATAAACGCGGAGGATATAAAATGGGGACACCCAACGCGCCCAAAATACCATGCATCCAGCGTATCTCAACGCATGCATTGGCCATGGCCCTATACTCAGCTTCTGCAGAAGACCGCGCCACAGTTGTTTGTTTCTTCGTTTTCCATGAAACAGGAGACGTACCCAACATAATAAAATATCCGCTAACGGACCGTCGAGAAATAGGACAACTAGCCAGTCGGAGTCACAATAAGCTGTAATTTGAAGATTGCTTGTGGCGCTCGGAAAAATTCCCTGACCCGGGTGGCCTTTGATGTAACGCAGAACGCGTAGAGCAGCATTCATATGATCAAGAGTGGGTGCCTGCATAAACTGGGACAAAACATGAACAGCGTGACAAATATCCGGACGAGTGATAGTAAGGTAAAGCAAACGCCCAACTAGTCGACGATATCTTGCTGGATCGTGGAGAGAGGGGGTTGCCGAGGTGGCCAGGCTGTGCATCGTCGGCATAGGAGTGCCCGCCGGTTTGCATCCCAATAAGCCGGCCTCGTGTAAAATCTCCATTGCATATTTCCGCTGACAAAGGACCATGCCAGACGGAGACCGAGCACATTCAATTCCCAAGAAATATTTGACAAGACCCAGGTCTTTAAGCTGAAAACACCGGTCCAAGTAACGCTTGAAGGAAGAGCACATGGAAGGATTATTGCCTGCAACCAAGATATCATCAACATATACCAACACAGTAAGAATATCAGGACCACGGCGTAAAATAAATAAAGTGTGATCCTTGTGCGCTTGCTTGAACCCCCAATCACGAAGAGCAGAGCTTAACTTATGAAACTAGTTCCGAGGAGATTGATGCAACCCATATAACGATTTTCAGAGTCTGCATACTTTGCCAGGAATAGAATACTCAGGTGGTAACCACATATAAACCTCCTCAATGAGATCCCCATTCAGAAAAGCATTGTTAACATCAAGTTGATGAACCTCCCAATTTTTAGCCACAGCCACAGCCACAGATAATAAAATACGAACAGTACCCATTTTAGCAACAGGGGCAAAAGTATCTGTATAATCCGTCCCAAATTCCTGGTGATTCCCCAAGACCACAAGGCGTGCCTTATCCCGCTCTTTGGTACCGTCAGACCTGAACTTGGTCCGATAAACCCATTGACACCCCAAAGCAGTGCGATTAGGCGGAAGATCGGTGATGTCCCAAGTGTGATTATTCTCCAAAGCATCAATCTCCTGTTGCATAGCTACTCGCCAGTTAGAATGTTGCATAGCCTCCTTGAAGTTCCTAGGAACCTCATGTGATGTAATAGCTGCCAAGAAACCATGATGCATGTCATGTAATTTCTCATAATGAACAAAATTGTGGATAGGATACCGAGTACCTGAAGAACGAGAAGAGGCAACGGAAGGAGCAACAGGAGCCAATGGCCGGACTGTATGACAATAATAATCGGCCACGTGAGGAGGGGGTCGACGCTGACGAACTGGGGGTGGGGGTGACAGAGACGGGGATGGGGAGCTGACGGGGCTGTCTGGGTCAGTTCCCTCGTCGTTGCCGCTGGAGGAAGTTGGGGTTGCCGGGCTGCCACTGCCGGAAAAAGCCGCGGGGACAACCGGCTGGGAAGGAGGGCTGGGAAAATCGGCATGGGGCGGGGACAGGGAGGGGCAATTTTGGGGCGACGGGTTTTGAGGAATAGCAAACGGGAAGACAGATTCGTTAAACGAAATATCCTGGGTATGAAAGAAACGATGAGACTCAAGATCATAAACCCGCCAACCTTTAGTCCCGGTAGGATACCCCGTAAACATACATTTGAGACTACGGGTGTGGAATTTATTGGGAGGGTGTTGAATATTACGGACAAAATAGAGACACCCAAACACTCGGAGGTGAGACAAGTCTGGAGGTGTTGAAGAAAGAAGTTCAAAAGGAGATTTACCTTGTAAAAGTGGAGTGGGTGTACGGTTTATGAGATAAACAGCTGTACGAACGCATTCCCCCCAAAACTTAAGAGGTAAAGAGACTTGAAACATTAAAGACCGAGCAACATTTAGAATGTGGCGATGCTTACGCTCAACCCGACCGTTTTGTTGTGGAGTATTGACACAAGAGGTTTGAACAAGAACTCCTTTACTCGCATAAAATTCACGAAGGGGCCGGTTGAGGAACTCAGTACTGTTTTCAGAACGAACAACTTTTATGATTTTATGGAACTGAGTATGAATAAGAGAGAAAAATTGTTTCAAGCAACTAGTGACTTCACTTTTCTCAATAAGTAGAAAAACCCAAACAGCTCTAGAAAAATCATCCACAATAGTAAGGAAGTAATGTGACCCAGTAGAAATACAGGGAGAGTATGGTCCCCATAAATCACAATGAATTAAATCAAACAATTGTTCAGCTTTATTAATACTGGGAGTAAATGGAGAACGAGTCTGTTTGGAAAAGAAACAAATATCGCAAGACTGAAACTTTTTAATTTCAGTAGTGCTCTTATTAAACGTAGGGAAAGATAAAACTTGAGGAGATGGATGGCCAAGACGCTGATGCAACAAGGAGACGGACTCGACTTTGAATGCCTGGGCTTGAGATGGAAAGACATAGACTACGTTGCGTGCTAAACATTGATCAATCCGAATCTTCGTAGTTCGGTCCTGTATCACACAAAAATGATCATAAAAGAAAACATGACAGTTATGTGAGTTGACAAGACAACTCACAAATATCAAATTGCACTTCAAATTGGGAACATGTAAAACATTGTGCAAGATTAGGGAAGGGGACATTTGCACACGGCCACAAGAGTTGGCCACAACGTGAGTTCCATCGGGCAAACTGATAGTGCAAGGAGGCCGCGGCACGACATCGGTCAAACAATGCAACAAACCTATCATATGATGAGAGGCACCACTATCACAAGCCAATTCACAAGGCTCGGTAAAAGACATACCTTGCATTGAGGTAACATTACTAAAACATGAAGAGGTGATTTCTGGGGCCGAATTATCACCACCACATTGACACATGATAGTACTGCAGGAAGCCATGACACCAAAAAGAGAAATCCCCAAGAAGCAAACCTATTTGCAAGCAAAGATCTTGCCAATTCCGAAATGGCAGTCAACAAAAAAAAATCACCAAAAGGTGTACCCCATTTGTACACCACCCTCTCCATAACCACTCATTTATTTTTTAATTTTATTTACTTAATTTTTTTAAATTTCTTGACTATTTAAATGGTAATGGAGAGGGTGGGGGACAAATGGGGTACACCTTTGATGTACCCTTAGCATTTTCCAAAAAAAAATGCAGAGTCAAATTAATCTCCACAGCTACGCCGACCCAGATTTGCAAGAAAAAATCCAATATTGCACAATCAATGGAATTACAATCGCCGACCAACAGCAACAATCCACAACCAAAAATTGCCGACCAACAAAAACAAAAACTTATCGCCGACCTACTGTAACAATCGACCAAAATTGCCGACCAACAGCAACAATCGACCGGTCGACAGGCAGCCGGATGGCTTCTTCGCCGGAGAAGAGAAAGCGACGTCCACCTAAGGTTTCGGGCGTTGAAGACGTCGGAGAACAGGGACGCGGTAGGGTTAGGCTCCCATACCATATAGAAAATTTAGCTAAACTGAATTGCTTTTCATTAATCATAAACCGAAATATATACAAGTACATAAACGGGCTAACAAGTACAATAACATAATATCTACAGTTAATTACAAATATCCGCTAACAATTTTCAAGTCTTTTTTTAATTTTCTGGGTCATGCCATTGAATGTCTTTAAGGCTCTTCCCTTTGTGGGCATGTAAAAAGGATGAATTTTGCGGTGATGGGAGAGAATTGGAAGAGGGATTTCGTGACAGAGGCCAAGAAACAACTGTGGATTGCTTTTCCACTGTTTTTCGCTGCGGTCTTACAGTTCCTGCTGCAAGTTATATCGGTTATGTTTGTCGGCCGTCTTGGACAATCAACCCTTGGTGGCGCCTCGTTATCCATCTTTTTTGCATCCGTCACGGGTTTCACGGTTTTGGTATGGGAACCACTGTAAATCTGTTGTGTTTTTCGTGTTCATATTGTTATTCTTGAAATCTGCATAACAATATTCTTGTGTGATCTGATTGTTGTTACTGTCATCATGAAAGATGGGATTGGCTGGACACACTCTGCGGTCAGTCGTTCGGAGCGCAGAAGCTTCATATGGTTGGCATACATACACAGCGGGCAATGGTTGTCCTCTTGTCAGTATGCATTGTTATTGCTGCACTATGGGCCAACACAGAACGCATTCTGATCTTCATGCATCAAAATCACGAGATGTCAAGGGTAGCCGGGGTCTATTCGTATTACATGATCCCGAGCTTGTTTGCATACGCCATCCTCCAGTGTCTCACAAAGTTCTTGCAGACACAAAACAACGTTTATCCGATGATGCTCACCTCCATTGTGACAACATTGTTCCATGCTGTTGTGTGCTGGGTTTTAGTTTTCAAATCTGGTCTGGGATATAGAGGAGCGGCATTGGCAAACTCGATCTCATACTGGCTCAATGTAGCGTTGTTAGTCGGCTACATAAAATGCTCTCCGTCTTTTAGAGAAACATGGACAGGGTTTTCCAGAGAAGCCGTTCGAAACATCCCCACATTCCTCAAAATCGCGATACCTTCAACATTTATGCTATGGTGGTACATGATTTGAATGCACCGCCACATTTTTTATTATGAAATCTTTCCAGAGTTTAAGTAATTTTAGTGTTGCTGGCCAGAAACTTGTTTTGTAACACTTCTTGTTCTTCCTTTCCTTCATCGTGAATAGCTTAAAATGTTGGACGTTTGAGATTGTTCTTATTCTTAGCGGCCTACTGCCCAATCCCAAGCTGGAGACATCAGTGATGTCTATTTGGTAACACTCGACTCTTGTTTGTTTTAGTTAGATAATAACAGTTACCCAACAACAAAAAAAACAAATCTTTTGATTTTTCTGAATGTGATTCACCCTGATTACTAATGTGTTTAATTAATTGCTAGTCTGAACACATCTAGCTTGGTATGGATGCTTCCATTTGGCCTCAGCGCTGCAATCAGGTAAATCGTGCAATCCTTGTTTGTGCAATAGTAGTTATTACTGCAATCCGTATCAATAATAAGATTAAATGTAATGGGTTTATACAAGTACAGCACTCGGGTCTCGAATGAACTAGGAGCAAACCAACCAAATGCTGCAAAGTTGGCCACTCGAGTGGTCATGTTCATGGCGCTGGCACAAGGCATTCTTGTTGCGGCGTGCATGATTTCGCTGCGCAATCTGTGGGGCCATGTGTACAGCAACGAAAAGGATGTCATAAGTCATGTAGCCGCCATGATGCCACTACTTGCTGTCGCTAGCTTCCTCGATGGAATCCAGAGCGTGTTCTCTGGTATTAATCAATCATATTCAGGTCGAGCGCGGTCTGTTTTCTCTGTTCAAACCTCATCATAATCAGTTTTAAAAATTTCAGGCATTGCTAGAGGAAGTGGATGGCAGAAAATAGGCACAATGATCAATCTGGGGTCGTACTATATAATAGGTGTTCCATGCGCCGTTGTTCTCGGATTCGTTGTACACCTTAAAAGCAAGGTATATATATCTATATATTCCCGTAGTTGAAGTGACAACACGAACTATGACGGGTAATTGCGTTCATTTTTCAATTCAATTAGTACCTCTCAGGGTCTTTGGATTGGCGTTATATCGGCATTTGCATTGCAAGTCCTTAGTTTTCTTATCTTCACAGTTCGCACGAACTGGGAACAAGAGGTGGGTAATCCTTTCAATAGAGTACATGTAATTTTGGAACTTGTTGTTTCAAGGCGATTTTATGTTTCTGCTAAACATTCCCCGAAATTTGCAGGCTAGTAAGGCTGGTATAAGAGTTCAAACCCAAAGCGTTGTGGTGGGAGGCAACAACGATGTCATCACAGAAAGTCCGGTTTAGTTGAACGCCATAGGATTGCAAATGAGATTGATTGGATTGAACAAAGTGAGCTGTTTGATGTGTAAATGAGTAGTAATCTTTTATACTACCAACTCTTATTTTGAGTCAGGGGAGCAGCAGATGAGATGCTTAGTTTTCAGCCAATTAAGCCATTTTTGTTTCTTCCATACAAGTGCAGGTTGCATATTTCTTGTCCAGAAATGTGGATGAAATGACCACCAGCTTTGCTTTGCTTTGCTTGTTTCTTAGTATTACACAGTGCTAGGTTTGAATCAGGGAGGGATTTTGGTCTTTTGTTTTATTGTTTTAGTTTTAAGAGTGCATCTAACCAAGTTGTGATATGCTATTCTGGGATGACTTGTTCAAAACAGTCAGTGTGGCGGCTAATGTTGTGTGGGCTTTTAGCCTACTGGTTTGTACTTTTTTTTTGAAGTCTCTGGTTTGTACTTTAATATCCTTTTAAATACAATCTCCTTTTTTTAATTGAAACCAGTCAGTATGACAGTCAATGTTGTGTTTGGGCTCTTAAGTACTCCGTATTTTATAGAGAAATTTACTTAAATAGCACTAAAACATAATGACTTTCCTTAGATAGCATTACATGTGTTTTTCTTTCTAATGTAGCACTTTTAGTCATTATGCATTAGTCATTATTCAAGTAAATATTCGTCATCACAGGACATTATGGACATTATTAAGTGCTATTTAGGGAGTAAAATAATTTAAGTGCTATTTAGAGAAATGACTTAAGTTTTAGTGCAAATATTTCTTATTTTATACGGAGCATGTAGGTTTTTTTCTCTACTTGCGTTAAGTCTTTTACAGTTTCTTAATTTACTACTTTAACCACCATTAATACATATATTTTCGAATAGATATATCTTGTCATTCTTGTGTGAAATATTCGGATTTAATCAAAGTTATGCTAATTTGAAATCAATTTTGAATTTTGTAAATTTTGTACATAGAAGTAGATGACTTAGGGGGGTGTATTGATTGCATAGTTTATAGGACTTTTTTAGACTTTCATAATAAAAATAAATAAAAATAAATTATTCGGGCTCGTATAATCTCACGTAAAATATAACTATAAAATTCAAAGCTCTATTTAAAAAATAAATAAAAATAAATTACTCAATTTTTTTATCGATACATTTTTAAATATGATATCTTAATGTATGTGTGTATAAGAAAATAAAATTTTATTAAGGAGAAAATAGTACAAAAGGAAGTAACTGGCCAAACAAAATCCCCTCAAAGGAGAAAAAAGCATAACAAAAGATTAAAAACTTTTTTAAAAAAATACTAAGGGAAAAGACCAAGCAGAAAGAGAACAAAATCCTAACCAGCTTATAAATAATACTACAATCATTGCAGCATTAGTACCAAACATGAAACCAAAAAAACAATGTCAAATTTCAATGCATCAAAACTCTCTAGGAAGAATAGATAAGTAAGCAATACAGAAATAACTAAGATATTGCTATTACACATAATGTGTAGCCACAAATCCGGTAATAAAATAATCCCAAGGCAACATTAGTTAAGGTATTGCCATTACCTCTAGTGTGTAGTCATAAACCCAGCAACAAAAAAAACAGGAAAAGAAAACATAAACTTAATGGCAATGCAATATCATCTTCATAGAGCAATAATATAATTAGGAGTTAACTCAAAGCAATATAGTAATAGTCCATAAAGAGATAACTCAAATAAATATTGTAATAATCTGAATGCAACAAAAATATTAAAAGGGCCACTTCTTTTTACTACTTGCTTTTACAGTTATTGTTCTTTTTTTATGTGTCTTTCTCTTTTCTCTTACCTTTCATAGCTTGGAATGTAATATCTCTAGTTGCTTGTCTTTTCCTTTTTGGACACGAGCTCTTGAATATCCGTAAAAGATCCTCTACAAAATCATCTTCACTTAACTCCTCCTAAAGCATTGCCAACTTGCTATTGCTTAGAACTTTGGCCTTGCTCAAGTCATCATTTGTGCATTGTATAAAATGGAATTGTCATTATTAGAGGATCTTTTTCTTCCAATGTTGTGTACCTATCGACCAACCCTGTTCAGCATCAGTGCACAAAACACGTAGAGGTTGACATACACTTTGTCAGGGACAAAGTTGCTCTAGGCCAGGTCCGTGTTCTTCATGTCCTCTCTTCCTCCCAGTACGCCGACATTTTCACCACAAAGCTACCTTCTCTCCTCGTCTCCGACTTCAGGCACAGTCTTGGCATTCGCCCTTCACCGGTCACGTAGCTGGCAGCATGTTAAATATATTATTGTATATTTAATACTCCCTCCGTGCCCCTAAGATCTTCTCGTTTTGACTTTTTGTAGTTTTTAAGGAGAGTTGAAAAAAGGTAAAAGTTTACCATAATACCCTTAATGAAAATGGATGGAGTGTATTAAATGAGGTGTAATAAATAAAGTAAATGAGGATAGTTGTGGTATTTTAATTGTTAAAAAAGGTAATGAGAAGATCTATGGTGGATAAATAAAAAGGGTTAATGAGAAGATCTTTGGTGGACGGAGGAAGTATCTTTTATATATGGTAGATTTCCATTTGTATAGGGTTTCCTTATTTATATCCTACCATAGTTAGGAGACTTGCGATTGTATATATACGGCAAAGTTGAAACATTTCAACGTGGCAAAGTTGAAACATTTCAACCAATAACAATTTATCGTGTGGCAAAGAAGTAGATTGCATGCCATGTAGTGCAAAAATTACTGCCAGGTATCCCAAATTTTGTAGTAAGAAGTACTAGGTCCCAATGTTTTTCAGAATATACTCCTAGGGTACCAAAATTTTCAAACAAATGTCGTCGACATTCCATCTAACTCCCGTTAGTTATATCAAAATGTCTGATATATCCTTTATATTTCTGAGCAAATGTTATTATTTTTACGCAGCATCTTCTCTAAAGTACATTGTGTTTCTCAGGTTCCCGATCACATTCGCGGTGACCCGTATCTACGTCGTCGTTTGCCTGTAACATGATCACGGTTGCACTGCATGTGTACGTTTATTCCTTTTTAAAATATCATTGGGCTGACATCAATGAAGCCACTAGACGTGTTTCCAAAACTATGAGGAGGCCATCCACTAGATGTATTCTTTAATTTGAAGAAAGTGAAGATGATGATGATGGTGATGAAGAAAGTGAAGATGATGATGGTGATGAGGAAAACTGTTCAAGCAGAGAGGATGTCTCCATGGATTAAGGGTCGGGTCAGAGACAAATGAGCAATAATTGGATCTTGATGCTAGTAATTAATCAAATGAAGTTGGGTCATATATGTTTCTATTTTAATACTTTTTTCTTTGTTTTAGTCTTATTTAAAATGATTTGTATAATTTAAATTAAAAGTAAACCGTACAGAAAAACAAATTTAAACAAACAAAAGGGAAATATTTGGTTCACTAACAAAATAGTCACAAACTTCATAAATTTACTATTTGTGAACTTCAAGAAGTAAAAATAAATAGTCTAAAATAATTTTAAAATGAAAATTTAATCCATAAATAGTAAATTTGTGAAGTTTGTGAATAGCATTGCTCCAAACAAAAACATAGAGTATTATTTAAAGAATACTAGTGTACCTTGAAAATAATGAAATTATATCAACTTGTTCATTATCCGTCCATCCACCAGTTTAGATTCCCAAAAAAACTCACATTCAATGAATTCAACAATTTTGAATCTACACGGCTTAGCTTCAACTCTGGGCTGTTAAAAAAAAAGATGTGCAATACCAATTGTGATTTGAAGAATTATTTATGAACTTTTATAATTAGATGACTAATTATACATAACTCATTTAATTGAAGAATCAATGATGTAATTTTTTTATTTTTAAATTGTTATTTTAAACCTTTTTGTCAACTGAAACACACACACACATATAATCACCATTAAATTTTCAATTATAAAATTGATTGTTCATACCATTCCTAACATACCCAGTTACACACCATGTCCTCCTTAACCACCGTTGAATTCAATTTAATGGTGATTAAGGGAAGGGAAAGGGAGCATGGATAGGACTCTGGTGAGTTAGGATGGAGTTTAGGGAATGCGAGTTAAAACAAGTAGGAATCATAAATTTATCGATCGGAGCATCTTAGTAGGTAAAATAGTTACGTTAAGAGCATCTCCAACCATAGCATTTTAACTTGCTAAAAGTTATAATATAGCTAGCAAAACACTTTTGTTCTTCTCTAAGGGGTGTGCTTTATTTTAGCAACTTTGCTAAAAAATGACTTTAGCTTGTTAAATATGACAAACCCCTCAAACTTTAGCAAGCCAATATTTAAAAAATAAAATAGCAAATTATGGTTGGAGAATAAAACAAAAAAGTACTTGTTATATTACTAGTCACTTGATATAATATAAAAATAGTAAATTTATATAACAAGCATGGTTGAAGATGCTCTAAGTTGAGGAGTTAGCTCAACTCACGGGTTCAAAGCTTCAAATTGAAACAAAATATGCTTGGAATCATTTGCTTTAACTTACCCACTGAATAGACTCAATAGTTTCCCTTTTATTTTGACTTTTGATTAACCCAAAATATACATTTTACGGATAATTAAAAGGACCATGCTAGGGTGCCACCACATGGGTGCACCCTAGCATTTTCCTAACTAAAATGGAACACTTTTGGCCGTTTGAACAGAAAGGTTGTAGCCCATCCCCACTATCATCATGTATGAGGCCCACCATCTTCATCTTTTATTCCAAATAAATTAATCATGAAATAAGAATAAGAATAAAACATAATATTTCTTTTTAAAATAAAAATTTCATGTTTTTACAATGACATTATATTACATACTTCTTTCGTCCCTATTTTGATTACAAACTGCAAAAAACAAAGAAAATTTTTAAGTTTTTTAATTTATTTAATGATTGAGACATTGAAAAAAATAAAACTTACTTATTTAAAAATTACATTAAAAGTTTTACAGAACAAGATGTTATAAAAATATTTTATTTTATCTAATAATCAATGAAAATGCACAAATAAACAAAAAATCATAATTTTGGAATAATAAACATTATAATGGGTAATTTACCTAAATAGGACTAAAACATAATGACTTTCTCAATATAGGACCATATGTTTTTATTTCCCAATGTAGGACTATTGGTCATTATCTATTAGTCATTATTCAACTAAATGTCCAGCATCACTTAAATATTATTCTTCTCACTAGTCATTATTAAGTTCTATTTAGGGAATAGAAATATTTATGTCCTACATTGGGAAATGACTTATGTTTTATTCCTATTCAGTGCAAATTTTACTATAATCAATTGTAGGACGGGAGAGTATTATGATTTTGTATAGAGGCATTGCAGTGTGATTTTGTGACACCATATAATGACATCAACATATACTCCCTCGGTCCCAAAATATTCATAACATTTGTTTTTTCAGCAGTCGTGGAAACTTTTGTTTATTTCTACGTTTTCATTGGTTATTTGATAAAATAAAATATTCTTGACACCTCTTATTTCGAAGAACTTTTCATGTAGTTTTTTGATATGTAAATTCTATTTTTTTATTTCTATACCAATATGTATATAAAAGGAATTGAAAAAACTTGATATTTTGTCTCGAGAATACAAGTGTGGCAAATATTTAGAGACGAATGGAGTATATATTTTTTATACTCCCTTCATCCCCAATTTGATTAAAAATTGCGGGTTACGAAGTAAAATTTCCTACTTTTTGAAATCATTTTATTTACAAATTGGTATATCAATAAGATATAAGAATTACACATTAAAAAACTACGTCAAAAGATCTACAAAACAAGAGATGACAAGAATATTTTATTTTATCAAGTACATAATGAAACCGCGTAAACAAACAAAAGTTATTGTGATTATACACTTATTTTGGAATAAAAAATATGGATTTCTTATTTCGGCCTAATTTAATCCTTTTCTCTTTATTTTACTCATTCATTTCAAATTTATAATTTTTATTTGTTTTACAAAAAATTAAAAAAAGTGTTACAAAGAACAAAAAGAATGGAGAGTTTTATTTGGTCGTAGTAGGCGTCTATGCCATAAAGTTGAAGTTTTTTTTTTGTTTAAATACAGAGCCACGGATTGAGACTGCGACCCCGCCGATTCCCCAGTTCCTATTTCCCAACTCCGGAGCAATTGCTGCCGGCGTATTTGCCCATTTGCCTAAAAGCTTTATTTCAGCTTCAAAAGCCATTGAATTTGCCAGCAGCTACGCCCTGTTTGGACCTTCCACTGACCTCTAGGTTCACCCTTCATCTTTCTTTAAAAAAATGAATTATTTCAATTAATTTTGTTCTGCTTATGAAATTTGCTCAATTTACTCTGGGTTTTCACTATTCTTTTCATTCATATCCACCTACCCGTCCCATTTGCTTCATTCCCAATCTTTTTGATAGTTTTCGTTGCTGTATTTTACTTCTTGTTTTCTGTTTTTTTTGTTTTTAATGAACAATAACTTATGTGAAAATCTTTTAAGAAGTAGTTTGAGTATTGTTTTAAATATTTTTTTGCACAGAGATTTTTGTTCATACAACTAATGCAGAGGTTTAATTTGCAGATTTGAATTTTTTTAAAAGGATTTGTTTTGCACTTTGAACTTATAAGTAGATGGTCTATTTGTTTTCGGTGTTTCATTTGTGAATCTGGAATTCTCTCAATTTGCTTGTTTGTGGAGATGTACGATTTGGACTCTGAATCTGAGCCATGTTTTAATAAAATGTACTGCACTATATTGTTTTTATCCTAAGGATGTTTTTTTTCTCTCTTTTCCAGCATCATGGAAATCCAGAATCCATTTTTCAGTTCCATTCAGTTTTTTATTTTCTACTTTTTTTTGTTTTAACATCTTGCCAAATTTCAGTTTCAGATCAAAGACAATGGACAATGAACCAATGAAAGAAAAAACGGTACTTCCACTCTACCCTTTGCAGCCGTGTAAGGAAAAATTGAGGGATTTTGTGATGATGGGAGGGAGTTGGAAGAGGGATTTTGTGATAGAGGCCAAGAAACAGTTGTGGATTGCTTTCCCACTTTTTTTCGCCGCCTTGTTGCAATTCTTGTTGCAAGTTATGTCCCTAATGTTTGTGGGCCGTCTTGGAAAATCAACCCTTGCCGGCGTTTCCCTATCCATTTCTTTTGCGTATGTCACCGGTTTCACCGTGTTGGTATGCATCCACATGAATCAATCAGTCATTCATTTATTTTGTTCAATGCTTTTCGAAGTTTCACAAGTAATTATATTGATGCTAGATGGGATTGGCAAGTACGTTGGATACACTATGTGGTCAGTCCTTCGGAGCTCAGCAGCTTCATATGGTTGGCGTACATACGCAACGTGCGATGGTTGTCCTCCTGTCAGCATGTATTCTCATTGCTGCATTATGGGCAAACACAGAACGTATTCTAATTGTCATGCATCAAGATCATGAGATGTCAAGAGTAGCAGGGGTATATTCGTATTACATGATCCCGAGCTTATTTGCATACGCCATCCTACAGTGCCTCATGAAGTTCTTGCAAACCCAAAATAATGTATATCCGATGATGCTCGCCTCCGTGGTGACAACTTTGTGCCACGGTGTTGTGTGTTGGGCGTTAGTTTTAAAATCTGTCCTGGGATATAGAGGAGCCGCATTGGCAACCTCTATTTCCTACTGGCTCAATGTAGTGTTCTTGGCTGGCTATATAAAATGCTCTTTGTCTATCAGAGAAACTTGGACTGGGTTTTCCAAAGAAGCCATTCAGAACATTCCTACTTTCCTCAAAGTTGCGGTACCTTCGACATTTATGCTATGGTACGTTACATGATTAGAATACACCTCCACATTTATCAATTACAAAAATCTTTCTACAGTTGAACTCGATTAATTTTAGACGTTCTTATGGGTGACTGTTTTTCATTGCCTCCATCGTAAGAAGCTTAAAATGTTGGACGTTCGAGATTGTTCTTATACTTAGCGGCCTACTTCCTAATCCCAAGTTAGAGACATCAGTGATGTCTATTTGGTAATATTCAATTCTTATTTGCTTTAGTTTGATACTCATAGTTGTTAATCATATTTTTTTTTACTTTTGATTTTTTGATGCGGTTTGTACTTATTACTACTTTGTTTGATTGCTAGTCTCAATACATCTAGTTTGGTATGGATGCTTCCATTCGGCCTTAGCGCTGCAATCAGGTAATTAAATCGTGCAATCCCTGCCCGTGAAATATTAATTATAACTAGTATTTAGATTAATTGTAATGGTTTATATAAACATAGCACTCGAGTCTCAAATGAACTCGGAGCAAACCAACCCAATGCTGCAAAATTAGCCACTCAAGTGGTCATGTTCATGGTCTTGGCACAAGGCATTCTTGTTGCAACAGCCATGATTTCACTGCGGAGCCTCTGGGGCCATGTCTATACCAGAGAAAAGGATGTCATAAGACACGTAGCCAGCATGATGCCACTACTTGCAGTTGCTAGTTTCCTCGATGGAATTCAGAGCGTGCTCTCGGGTAATCATATTCCGGACATCTCAAAACATTATAACAAACAAGCGCACACCCAAATTCAGATCAAGTATGGTAATACTCTTGTTCAAACCTCATCATTATCAATTTTCTTGTTCAAAATTTCAGGCATTGCTAGAGGAAGTGGATGGCAGAAAATCGGCTCAATAATCAATCTTGGTTCATACTATATACTAGGTGTTCCATGTGCCGTTGTTCTTGGATTCGTTTTCCACCTTAAGAGCAAGGTGTGTAATCTATATACTTCCTTCTTCCTATAACTAAACTCACAACACACATTATCATAGGCAGCTGAATTCTTTTTCAATTTATTTATAAAAGGGTACACAATTTCAAGGGTTCTATGAAACAAGTTGTGACATGGCTATATTATTTTAAATAATAAATAACGAAAATTATAAGTAAATACCATACTTTTTTTCGGCCCGTGAATGTTGTCCAATCTAGCTACTCCGAACAAAATATATAATCATAGATTGATCAGTTACATCAACGTTTACTACTCTCTGGGTCTATGGATTGGCGTAATATCCGCATTTGCAGTACAAGTCATTAGTTTTCTTGTATTGACAATTCGCACGAATTGGGAACAAGAGGTAGGTAATCCTTGCAATAGCTAGAGTACATATAATTTTTCAACTTGTTGATTTAATTAAGGTGATTTTTTTAGTTCTGCTAAATATTCCACGATTTGCAGGCTAAGAAGGCTGTGATTAGAGTTCAAAATCAAAGGACTGTTGTGGAAGGCGCCAATGATGTTGTCACAGAGAATCCAGTATAATTAATAATATGCCATGGGATTGCAAAGAAGATTGATTGAGTCGAATATAGTGAGCTAGAATGTGGGTAAATGAGTAATCTTTTATACTACTTCTTTGGTCCCTAAATAATCGTCCTCTTTACTATTTGAGGCTTTCGATAACTTTTATTTGCATACGTGTTTTCATTGATAAAATAAAACAAGCATTTCACCACTGGGTTTGTAAGATTTTTGATCTATTTTTTTTTTAAATATGTAAGTTATACCAATTTTTAAGTAAAATCAATTTTAAAAAGATGAGATTTTGTACGTTGTTCGAAACAGGACGATAATTTTGGGACGGATGGAGTAAGGAAATCTATCCAAATAGGGCTTAACCATTAAATTTAGACAAAAGTAGGACTTTTTATGTTTTTAATTCTAAACAGGTGTGTTGGCACTGGCCACTGCCTTACTATGACATTGTTAATATTTCAGTGTTTTTGACATTATATATTGGCGCTCTTTGGCATATGCGTTCTATTGTAGTATAAAAGTATTGAAAGTTTTATATCGATTGATTGATGTATGGAGGATGTTTTGATTATAGTTCGGTAGTTCTCATTTTAGGTACCAACTTTATTTTGCATTACTTCGTGACCTCTTGTAAACATTTTTTTTATCAAATATATTATGACATAACAGATTAATATTTTGTATTGTTTCATAATGTTACGGAGTATTTATCAATATGTCCTAGGACAATTTTGTTACAGTATGGAGTATAACAAAGGGTGTTTCCAAGAGTAACATCTAGGTTGAGAAGTTGACAACTTAAATGATTTATAATATTAAAAAATCGCGAGAATTTTTGTTTATTAGTATGTTTTTTTGACTATTTGATGAAATAAAATAATCTTGTCACTACTTGTTTTTTAGAAATTTCGATATACTTTTTAATATGTAAGCTATTTTATTTATATACCAATCTTTAAATAAAATGAATTGAAAAAATTTAGTATGTTATTTCGTTTTGCGTAAAGTGCAAATCATTTAGAGAGGAACAGGGTATCTTTTATTCTTTTGGCTTCATTGATGAATGACATTTTCAAATAGTGTTAAAATTTTGTATATTTTTTTTAACGATTCAAGTTTAACTTTGCAAAAGTTAGAATATAAAACCTTTCTTGAGTCTACAATTATTAAAATAATTTTTGTTTCAAAAAAAAATTAGGAGGGGATAAGGATCATTGGACTAGATCTTAAAATATTTGGGTTAAATCACATTAAAAGATTGAGTTCAATCCATTACTTATTTCAATTCAAGAGCTTGTATGCCTATTTGTTTTCTCTTCAAGTTTCGATGTGAGATACCCTTTAATATACTCTCTCAAATAGACAATGAGGACAATTTGAATCTAACCAGTTAACTAGTTGCAAATGGGCCCCCCTCCCTAGAAAATGAAAGGATCGAAAGTGCCAAATCTAATGGACCACGAGTTGCTGGACATGACTTTTTAACAATTACAAGTTTGAGCTTTTAGTTGAATATTTGAGTTAATTCATTGACAAAGCATCAAAGTCTTGTTGACCAAGAGATCGCAGGTTTGACCATTTTGAAAAAAAATAATATTATTTGACTTGCAAGATTCCAAGTAATCACACATTCACACTTGCTCACTCGGCATTGTAATGACTCCAAACATGGCACCGTAGGTGCCCCAAACGAACTGGTGTGGGGGTTTAGGGGGAGGGTTAGAGGGGGTTGGAACCGTCATTTTTATAAACATGGCACCGTAGGTGCCCCAAACGAACTGGTGTAAGCAAATGACACCAGTAGCACTGGTGTCATTTTAGACTTACCGTATATAATATATGTATAGTTGTATACTATTTTTCGAATAAATTAACTCAACCATTGTAAATGATACAGATAGTTAATTAGAATATTTTAATTAGTTACATTATATTATTATTATTATTATTATTATTATTATTTAATAGTTACTTATTATTATTTAATGATGTTTTAGGGTTTTAGCATGGGCCCGAGCCCATTAGGTCAATTAGACTTATCTTCTTTCTTTATATATTGTAACCCTTCGTTATTATTATTCAAGCAATCAATAATCAAGAATTATCTTAATCTCTCGTCTCTCTTTTCTTGGAGCCCGGAAACGCTCGAAGTTTTCTTTCTCCCTTTGCCTCCCATTTCTTGGAGCCCGAAGACGCTCGAAGTTCTTCCCTATCCGATACGATATTCGTATCAATTGGTGCTCTCATTGATTTGAAAACCCAAACAAAACCAAAAAAAAATTGATTGCAAATCTGGTGCAATTTGGTTTCTCCGCCAATAAACATCAATTGAAGGAGTTTGATCGTGCATCATTATCAATTGACAGTGCACAATCGAAATCTCTTGCCCGATACAGGACCTCCTTCCACCCTGCTGCAAACCAGAACCTCCTTTCACCCTCCACCGCCGCAGCCGCCACCAGAACCTCCTTCCACCCTGCTGCAAACTCTACATTAAAAACAATATACAGAGTATATTTTTGCGGGTTAGATCGCAGCCCAGCCGTCCAATGATTGGTGCGGCAGATCCACCTCCTTGCTGCTGATACCATATTCCAAAAAAAAAAAAAAAAGAGCACCCCAAACTTGTTGTTGGCTTGAGATCAAAATAGAGCAAGAGTGCTCATTGCCGCACTCCACTTTTAATCCCCAATGATTGGCCAATATTGTTACAAGTTTTGGCTACACAATTTGCAGACTGCCAAATTACTTGTCGTCATCAGCAACAACAGCAAGCCATCAAATTGAAGTGGTCCCCTTTTTGTCCTTGCTCAAAATCAGACTACAGCCGTTAGAGGTGGCCACTCAAGAAAAAAAAGCCTGAAAGTAGCCCATCATGAAACAAGATTTTTCATTCCGAATGGAGGCCCGATTCAAGCGGTTAGAGATTTTGATTGTGTATGTATACCCATGCATTGGACAGACTTATTGATCTATTGGAGAATGTTTATGGCGAAATTGAGCACGACGACGGAGTGTGCACACTCTACGATCAAATAGATGAACTTATAAAGAATCTTCAATCCTTCCGTTCTATTGGAGGTAAGCCAAATTATGATTCTGACTTACACGCATTTGACATTGAAATCTCTTGCGCGATATAGGATTTGGTCCGTGGGCCCCCAATTTTGCCGAGTTTGATTCCTTGGGAGTTACAACACTTTCGAACAGGCATGTTGGGCGCTATAAAAGTTCTCATTGATAGTCCGCCTTCTGTGCCAAATCTGGTCTCTACTGTAATTGACCGAAATGCTGAAGCACATGATCACGCATCCAAGAAGAAACCAAGCATTGACTCACAAGTTGGAGATGATGTGGACATCCGGCATGAAGCCATAAACAAAGATAATGGGAGGTCCAACATTGTGGAAAAAATAAAAGTCCTCTTGCAGAAGATGTTGTTAATGTTGGCAAGCCAGATTCTACTTTTCAGGAATTGTCTACCTCAGCTGGTGTGGTCATTGCTGAGTATGATATTCCTAAAAGTGTTGATATTCCAACAAGCACACTCACCTATGTTGATTGACACCATCAAGTTGTTGGAGCTTGTCGATGTGGCCAAGACGGAGCACCTGGTTTCACCGAGAGCAACTACATATGTTATGCGCCCCGTCTCTTTTTTCCCCAACTTTGGTGCAAGAACCAAGTTGCGTGAAGATTCAAAGAGTGGACTGCTCCTTTGGTTTAGCATTCTGTCTCCAGTCTTAAAACACGAGTGGGAGCCTCCACCTTGAGGACAAGGTGGATTTTAAGGGGGTGGGAATGATACAGATAGTTAATTAGAATATTTTAATTAGTTACATTAAATTATTATTATTATTATTATTTAATAGTTACTTATTATTATTTAATGATGTTTTAGGATTTTAGCATGGGCCCGAGCCCACTAGGTCAATTAGGCTTATCTTCGTTCTTTATATATTGTAACCCTTCGTTATTATTATTCAAGCAATCAATAATCAAGAATTATCTTAATCTCTCGTCTCTCTCTCTTCTTGGAGCCCGGAAACGCTCGAAGTTTTCCTTCTCTCTTTACCTCTGCTTTCTTGGAGCTTGAAGAACGCTCGAAGTTCTTCCCTATCCGATACGATATTCGTATCAGTAAATCAGAGCGAAAATATTATTTTTAGACAGATGACTGATTAATTAAGTATGAGATCCTTGTTAGTAAGAAGTAAGAACATATCTCTCTCCACCACTCTAAAATTATACTCCATCCGTCCCTCTGTATTTGTCCACTTTCATTTTTACACACTATCCAATGCACTTCTTTAATCCATTTTATCTTGTAATTTGTATATTAAAAAATTATAAAAATTATATACTCCCTCCGTCCCACTGTTTTTGTCCACTTACCTTTTGGCACACCATCCAATACACTTCTTTAATCCATTTTATCTTGTATTTTGTATGTTAAAAAATTATACAAATTATATATTAATAATCTATATGTTAAGACGAATCAAACAAGATCACACATGACTATTTTTAGGCTTACACATTAAGAGAATTTGATGAGTCAAAGTGCTTAAATGAACAGTTCCAAAAGTCAAATGTGGACAAAGACAATGGGACGGAGGTAGTATTAATAATCTATATATTAAGACAAATCAAACAAGATCACACATGCCTTCAAAAAAAAAACAAGATCACACAGGACTATATTTAGGCTTACACATTAAGAGAATTTGATGGGAGAAAGTGCTTAGATGAACAGTTCCAAAAGTCAAATGTGGACAAATACAGGGGAACGGAGGGAGTAATCCATTTCTCTCGGCCTACTATTGGGTCCACATAGTGGAAAACCATGCCATGGGGAAAGAGTATTTCTTTTTCTAGGTTGCTAAATCAATTTTCTTTATAAAAAAATATTTGAGAAAAAAAGCACAAAGACGATAAGCGTTGCGCAGTTAGTAAGATAAGGAGTGTCAAGAGGTTAAGAAACGAGTTTGATTTCTGACAACGTCGCTAAGCATAGGACCTCTGCAAGTACTAAGTGCAGACTCTACTCTTTCCCACCAATCTACGATCAAAATCTAACTTACTTCCTCACTGACCGTCCGACCAAGTTTGAGAGAGCCCTCGGGGATGAGGTTTATCCTTTTGAGAAAGAAAGCACAAAAATTGTCTCATAAGAAACGTGTTACACCGTAGAAGATTGCTGCTAGGAGAAAAAAGACAAATACTTCCTATCCCCCAAAATAGATTACATACATTGTTATTATCTTAGTTATCCGATAGCTTTAATTTGTTTTTATGTTTTTATTGATCATTTGACAAAATATTTTTGTTATCACTAGAGTAAAACATAAAGAAAGTACAAAATAAAATTTTCATATTTTTTATCCCCATAATAAGGAGTTTATAGCACCATGACCCCCTGTGGTTTGGTAAATGTGCACCGTTGTTCCTATGGTTTAAAAACTTATGTCGTTAGGTTGCCCCTCATGATTCTGATATTGCTACGTTAATGCCCCTCTAGACTAAAATATCCTTCAAATATCATGTGAACACCTCCACTTCCTCATATGGTTTTGAAAAGGAAAATATTACCCGCACGGGTAGCTCAAGTGGCAAACACTTGGTGAAGTTTGGAGAATGACCAATGATCGAAACCTGGCAGCGACCGTTGTGGAGGCGACCACCTCTGAAAAATGGGGGGAGTCTCTGGTGCGCACTAGGATATGGTCTAGCTAAGTGTTGTGCTTGGGTCACCGTGATTTACCTCCTCTCACATTCCCGTCGGGTCGGGGGTGAGGGGCGCCCGGGGTGAGCGATTTCACCTTTTTGGAGAATTGAAAAGGAAAATATTATTTGTACCCCAAGAATTTGTACCCCATTTTGTACACCGCAGGGATGCACCAACATTTTATGTTGGTGTAATGCTAATTTTTGTTAATTCACCAACACTTTGTGTCAGTGTAAATTTTTGTTAACGAACCAACACTTTATATCAGTGTAAACCATCAAAATGTTGGTGCATACCTTTGGTGTACAAATGAGGTACAAATTTTGGGATACATGTAGCACGCTCCTTTTGAAAATTGGCACAAACGCCCCCTCTTTTCTTTATTGTTTTTATTTTTTCTACTATTTTTCATGAATGTTTTTTAATTTCTTTTTTAAAATTATTTTTTGTAATGTTTTAATAATCAAAGTTTTTTGTGTTTGCAATAAAAATAAATTAAATAACAAGAATCAACGTACACTTCATTGGTCTCAAATTAAATGTTTTCATTTTTTATCGAAAAAATGTCTTTATTAGTTCATTTTCATAAATTCGAAAATCAATGAAATTTTCTCTTTTTTTAGTAAAGCTCATTTCTCATTTTCTGTTCATTAATTTTATACCATTTATTTTAATTTAATCAAAATTAAAATAAAAGAAAAAAAGAATATAAAAGAAAATAAAGAAAAAGAAAAGTATTTGAAAAAATACTTTTATAATAGAATAGGGAAAATTAAGTCATGAAGATAATCCTATGCGCATTAGTCCAAAAAAACACTATTAATATATAATTAACTATTTATTAAAAAGATGTTAAACAGGTTTATTTTGGTCCCGACATATTCAAAAAGATAAAAACTTTTTTAGACAAAAAAATGAAAACATTGAATTTGACAAATGAAGTATGTATTAAATTTTTTATTTCAAACACAATTTTTTTTAAGTTTTTTAAAATGTAGGTTTGGCAAAACAATCTTTCATTATTTCACACACAAATATTTTTCTTCTCTTTATGATAAAAAAACAAAAGAAAAACAATAAAGAAAAAGGAGAGAGGGCGTTTTTGGTGTCTTTTTCCAAAAATATCACCTAATATTAATATTTTAAGGATATTTTTGCTGAGAGGGGTTTTGGCGTAACAATATCAGAACCATGAGGGGCAACTACAAAAGTTTTAAAATCATGGGAGATAACGGTGCACATTAACCAAACCACATAGGGTGTTGGTGCAATAAACTCCCATAATAAGAGTCCAATGTCAATAATGTTAATGTATAGCGGGATGTTACTATACAGTGACATAATGTTAGGGGCGGAGGAGAGGGGGCACTCCTAGGCATGTGCCCCCCCGGTGATTTTCCGGCGAAGTAGAGCCTGTGTAGTTCCACGGCTACCGGCGGCGAAGGTGCGCCGATCGTGCCCCCCCTGTGTCCGTTGTTGAGTCGAGAAAGACGATCGAGCTTCTTTTTTAATCAGTACGCGTTTTCCCAAAAAAGCACAAGTAGAACGACGTCGTCGTGCAGGAGTTCTAGCCTAGGGTAAATGAGTTTGTTTTTTTTTTAATTTTGCTCGGAGGGTAAATTACAAAATCAAAGACTAATTTTGCCAAAAAAGCACAAGTAGTACGCGTTTAATTTTGCTTTGAGGTTGTTTTATTAGTTTCAAAGACTAATTTAATGTTTCAAAGACTAATTTATTCAAATTTATCCTTAAAAAGTATACTAAAAAAGAAAATAGGAAGAATATTTCTGGATGGAGGGATTATTTCCAAGTGTGAATAATGATGATAATATGTATTCTCTATTTTATCGAATAATTTGGATTCTTATTTTCTATTTTGATTGAATAGTATTTACTCCATTAAATATATATTACTTTTTTTTAACAAAAACCTTCATTAAGCATTTAACAAGGGAATATCAAAGCATTAAATAAATATGCATCACTCTGTTTTGTGTTTAATTAAAGTAATTGATTTGCTAAAATTAGAAAAAATAAAAATAATATTGTCTCAAATAGTAAGTTTGTGATATTTGTGACCATTTTGTTTGCAAACTAAGTATTTTTATTTATTATTTTACGTACGGTGTAATTTTTTTAGATTTTTATTTCAAACTCTCTCTGTCCCACAAAACTTTTTTCTTTTCTTTTTTCATTCGTCCTAAAAAACTTTTCTCACTTCTATTAAAAAAAATCAATTTTATTCCTACTAATTCTTAACCTACCTATCATATCATAGTTTTTCACTACTAATCTACTTACTACATCTACTTTTACCAATCACACTCAAATACATTTTTTAGAAACTCAATACCAAAATACACTTTTCTTAAATTATTTAAAAATAAAAACAAACAATATTTTGTGAGACAGAGAAAGTAATTTATTGGGACACCGCCCCAAACCGCTATACTCTTTTCTAGTATGTGCCACCCCGACAATTACAACATGGCTCGGCCACTGCATAATGTCACATTACAAACTTTTATTCTGGAATAAAAATATAAACTCTTATTTTGAAAATAAATGTTGCATTTCATTCTTATTTAGAGTAAGGGGCTGTTTGTTTCAGCCTCTTAATGATTCAGATGTCTAAATGGTTCAGCACGTAATGGTTCAGACTGTTTGTTTCAGCATCTTAATGGTTCAGATGTCTGAATGGTTAAGAGATTTGCCTCTGAATGGTTAAGTATTATACAGAGTTTAAATAGTTAAGAGCTCTTATCTGAATTGATTAGACATTTGCCTCTGAATACTTAAGCAATATACTAGCTCTTAATGGTTCAGACCTCTTATTGGTTCAGCACTTAATGGTTCAAACCTCTTACTGGTTCAGCACTTACCTATTCAGAAATTGCCAAACAGCCCCTAATTTTTTGACTTGATGTAGTTTTAAATATGTAACTAGCCTGCATTTTCTATTTTTATAACAATTTTTAATAAATGAAATTTAAAAACAAGGCCAGCCCAAGGGTGAGCCAAGGTACCCTTCCGACATAAACTAATTTTTTTTCGGGGCCCAATATTTTTAAATTTTTAATATAAAATATTAAATTACTCACTCTGTCCGTCATAGATCTTTTCGTATACTATTCACATGATTAAACTTTACTCATTTTGTTTGCTTATTTTTACTATTCATTTTATAAAATAATATAGTGTTGTCACCTCCAATTTTGTAAAACTTTTTATGTAGTTTTTTAGAATATAAATTTTATTTTTAGATTTTATTCCTATAAATAAATAAATTAAAGTGAAAATAAAGTGGGTCGAGCCTCGTAACGTGTAATGGGAAGATCTTAGATAGACGGAAGGAATATATTTTTTTAATAAAAAATTTTAAAACTTAAACTTTTAAGGTAGCAATTACCATATTTTTATTATAATACTACAATTTTGTTATGTACTCCGTATTATTCAATACTGATGGGTATATCCTTATACTTGACCCGGATAACCGAAAGGGACAGGTCAAAATATGACCGGTCACTTTTATCAATCACCAAATGAAGTTAACTCTTCGATTGGGACGGGTCAAAAATTGACCGGTCGCTTCCACTAAAAAAGTGTCCGGTCACATTTTTGGCGACAGCCAAAATATCACCTAATGTTGTGAAGAATTCAAGAAGACCAAAGAGACGGGTTGAGCTCAAGAAATGACCGGTCAACCTTTGAGAAAAAGGTGACCGGTCATATCATCTTACTTGACAAACATTGGTCCAGTATCTCAGGCATGGTGAACCACGTCAAAGATCGAGGGACCACCCCGCCGTTCGTCCATCACAAGACAAACAGTGAAAGGGATGTTTGTCACTTTGCAGGGCTGATTGGATTGAAAATATCCATCTATAGTCTTTGATTGAACAGTACATGTCTTGGCTTAGAGTTGCTAAATTCTATGATTGTACAGTGCTTCCATTATCTACAGTGACCTTCCCACGAGCTTCTTATTTTGTCCATGGATGAACAGGGGAGGGTCACAAATCCTCCTCTATAAATATGATGATATTTGATAGAGAAGGGTGTTGGGAAAAATATTATAGATTTTGATGATGATTTATTTAGAATGTAATAGGGACTTTAGGTCTCCCCCAATATTCAATGTAATGTTTCTTTTTAGAAATATTGTTAAAACCAAGTTCTTGAGTTTTCAATAAAACTATGATATTTCTTTAAGCGTTTTGATGCCTGAAGACTTGATCAAATTCAGTGATATGAAAATTGGATATCTTAATCGGAAGTGTCAGAGACAAGTGAGGATTTCTCAATCAGATAAAAATCCTCAGATCTGGAAGACTACATAAAGACCGGATGTCTCGCTACAACCCGCTGAAGGCTAAGTCATTCAAATCGGAAGACTAGCGCGGATCTCCTTCTCACCCGGAAGTCTGAAAAAGACTCATCCGGATTTGTCAGCTAAGAATCAGAAGACTCACCAAAGACCGGAATTCTCAGAAAGCGGACAAGTGAGAAAAAGCTTAGAAAATCATCTAAGTCCTGAATGAAGAAATTCTACCCGTGGCAAGGAAAAATCAATCTCTTGATTTTCAACGGCTAGAATGAAGATAATTAGGCTGATTCAAGAACAAATTACTCGAAGACAAAGTCTGGGTCTCTAAAA
>OOIL02004368.1:1049127-1105035 GCA_900332095.2 Cuscuta campestris | reverse complement strand
CACACCACGTTGAAGGATATTACTTTTGATCAAACTTATTGATTAAAAGGGGGTAGGTCAACTCTCTTACAAGTTGATCTTGCAAGTCCTATTGTTCGGATCTTGCAGTTGTTGAAGAAGCTTGACCTTCGAAGGAACAACAAAGCCAGCACGAGTGCAGTAGCAACATTGATCTTGTGAAGATATACCGTGCAGAAATTCACACAAGTGTAACTGTTGGTTCATTATTCAACAACCAACTACATAGTGGATTTTGAGGACGTAGAAGGATTACCCCACCTTCGAACCTCGTTAAAGTTTGCGTGTCTCTCTCTCTTATCTTTATTCTTACTTGCAATTATATTAACTGTGAAAACTAACCTATCCATATTAATTACTGTTCACTCCACCCACCAAATTCCGCACACAATCTAAAGTTCACAAGGACTCTAGATTAACACACATTTTCCCGTTTTCAAAAGAAACGAAAAAGATTTTAAACTTGTAACAAAGTCTATTCACCCCCCTCTAGACTTTGTATTTCACCACTTTGGGACCACCAAAGGGGACCCAATTTTTCTCTCACTAAAGTTCACTCTTGAGATAGAGTAAGAAATATAATTCGGACTGAGGAGATTTACCCGGTCTAGGTCATACTTTGTGTTCTTGTTGTGTGTTTTATATTACGGGTCGAGTGTGTCCAGGTCAAACCTGGTTAACCCACCCCGCTATATTTACACCATCATTTTTGGCGCCGACCGTGGGACCGATTTTTAAAGTTTTTTCGACCAGGTCAAAACTTTAC
Source organism: Cuscuta campestris (assembly GCA_900332095.2). Taxonomy (NCBI): domain Eukaryota; kingdom Viridiplantae; phylum Streptophyta; class Magnoliopsida; order Solanales; family Convolvulaceae; genus Cuscuta; species Cuscuta campestris. The sequence continues at coordinate 1,104,251 of OOIL02004368.1, read as the reverse complement.
CCCCACTAAATATCCACAATCATGTCTTCGAGCAACTACAACGCCGTGTCAAGTCAGGCTGCGAGTGAAAGCACTCCTGCCATCCCATTGATGATGTCGAGCATGAGGACGACCTTTGCTCCGATCGCCACTGTAGGATCGATTCACATGATCCCAATCATGTCAACCCCTACTCCTACGCCGACGATAACAATGTTCCCAGGCTTGATAACAACGCCTGGTGGAGCATTCACACCATACCCGTCAGCTTGGGCTCAGTTTGCTGCTGACCCGGCAAATGCTCAGGCTCTATAGGGCTATCAACAGGTGATGGCCATGATGCAACAGGCAGGTGGCTTCATGCCATTTGCCTATCCCGGTATGACGCCACCAATCATGCCACCTCCGGTGTCGACCCCGTCGACATTTGTCCCTAGGATGGTCCCTATACATCTGGTGAATTTGACGGGGACTATGAATGAAGCAGCGCCCTCAAATGTCCATGAAATCAATGAGGCGGAGCAGGAGGCGGCCCGCAGGAAAAAGGGTAAGGCTATAGCCGAACCCAGCAAGACTCGAGATTCGGCGTTCAAATGCCTAGGGGACAAAGAGGATAGACCCCGCAAGTCTACCAAGCTACGTCTTGGTCCTGAGATGGGCCGGACTAGCGCAATGGAAAGACTTGGCGGGAGTCGTCACGCCCAATCTCGTCGTTCTAGGGAATCTGAGACGATTCACCAAGACGAGGAGGAAGCAGAAAGCCAGCCGAGGGCGTCGACATATACCAGGCTCTCATACGACGAGGATGACCTGGACAAGATAGGGAGTGTAGCAAGGAAATTACGTGCCCTGGAAGAAAAGGTAGAAGAGAAGGCGGGAGCGAAAAAACACACCTTGGCTAAATCTCCCTTTTCGGCCAGGGTACATGCGCAGAGGTTGAGGCGGAAGATTAAGCTGGACGTGGAAAAATTCACAGGAAAGGAGGATCCAAACGTCCACCTTGACACCTTCCACAATGTAGCACAGATGGCCGGGTGCACTGATACTGAGGAATGCTTGCTCTTCTTCTCATCCTTGAGAGGGAGGCCTGTGGAATGGTTTAACGACCTTCCCCATGGCAGGATTGGGTCCTTTGAGAAACTTGCCGAAGTTTTCCGCAAGAAGTACCAGAACAACTGCATTAAGAGGAAGAAGTTCACCTACCTTAACACGGTAGGGTAGAGGGAGAAGGAGTCCTTGGCTCAATTCTTAACCCGCTGGAGGGACGAGGTTGACAAGGTAGAAGAGATGGATGATAAAACGGCCATGTCTTTACTGATGAATGCCTTCCGGTCAGGTGACCTCTACACCGAATTCTGTAGGAGGCCACCCTCCTCTTACCAAGAAGCCTACAATACGGCATGGGAGTATGCCGACGCGGAGGTCTTGAATAAGAGCAAGCGGGAATTAGAGGAAGGATATACGAAGGTGAAATCCGACAAGCCTAAGAAGGACGACCAGATGGGAGGGTCCAAACTAAAGGCTACGTATGACGGGTCTGTCCATCAAATAAGGGAAGAACTGGGCCAGGAGCTTACACGTAGCGGTGGTTTCCCTGGAAACACGACGAAGCACGCAAGGAGGGAACCTATCACTTTCACTGATAGGGATCTTCCTAGGACGGGGGGAGATCATAATGACCCTCTGGTCATTACAATGGATATCAATGGAGCTGATGTGGCCAGGGTCCTGGTTGACACAGGAAGCAGTGTCAATGTTTTATACATAGATGCTTTCAAGAAATTGAATCTTGACAGGTCCATGTTGAGGCCATTGCAAACTCCATTGTCAGGCTTCACTAGAGCTAGCATAGAAGCGGAAGGTCAGATAACCTTACCGGTTACCTTGGGGTTAGGTAACAAGACAGTGACCAAACAAATGAGATTTGTTGTGGTCGACATCAAATGTGTGCATAATGCGATTCTGGGTAGGCCTGGAATCAACCAGGTCAGGGCTTTTATTTCCATGGCACATTTATGCATGAAGTTTTTACACTCCCAATGGAATCGGGGAGGAAAGGGGTGATCAAAAGAACGCCCGGTCCTGCTACCTGGAAGCAGTCAGGAAGATGACCCACCAGTTCGAACAAATTGAACTGGTCTCCCAGCAGGTAGACAAGGGTGAGGAGAAGGCTAGGATCGAGCCAGATGCAAACACGGAAGAGATCCAGATTGATGCCTCCAATCCTGAAAGGAAGGTCAAAATTGGGGTTGATCTTCAGGAAGAGCTAAGGACTGAGATTGTCCAAGTGCTGACCAGGTATAAATCATTATTTGCCTAGAGTGTTGCTGATATGCCCGGGATTGACCGGTCAGTCATTTGCCATCGTCTCTCTGTTCTTGAGGGGTCTAGGCCTGTAAGACAGAAGAAGAGATTTTTGGCAAGCGATAGGAGGGACTTTGTGAAGAAAGAGGTCAAGGACCTACTTGAAGTAGGTCATATCAGGGAAGTAAACTACCCTGAGTGGCTGGCCAATGTTGTTCTGGCCCCGAAGGGTGATACTTGGAGGATGTGCGTGGACTACACAGACCTCAACAAGGCATGCCCGATGGACTCTTACCCTCTACCCAGCCCGGATCAAATGGTGGATGAAACTGCCGGGTGTGAGTTGCTCAGCTTTATGGATGCCTTCAAAGGGTATCATCAAATTTTCATGGCAGAGGATGATGAGGAGAAGACGGCCTTCCTCACTCCGGACGGCACATACTGTTACAAGGTGATGGCCTTTGGGTTGAAAAACTCAGGGGCAACTTATCAGAGAATGGTCAACAAATTATTCAGGCCTTTGCTTGGACGGACCATGGAAGCCTATGTCGATGATATGCTAGTGAAGAGCAGGGCAGCTAGCACACACGCTCAAGACCTGGAAAAACGTTTTGAGATTATGGCTAGGCATAATCTCAGACTTAATCCAAAGAAGTGTGTTTTTGCTGTGAGGACGGGGAAGTTCCTAGGCTTCATGGTCACGAAGAGGGGGATTGAGCCAAATCCTGAGAAGATTAAGGCCATTATTGAGATGCAACCCCCGACATCGGTAAGGGATGTCCAAAGGTTAACGGGGCGCTTGGCGGCCTTAAACCGAATCTTATCCAGGTCGGCAGAGAAGGCCTTACCTTTCTTTAAAGTATTAAAGAAAGCCAACACCTTCCAGTGGGATGATGAATGCGCCAGGGCATTCGAAGAGCTGAAGACATATCTGACTTCGGAAATTGTCTTGTCTAAGCCAAAAACAAAGGAGACCCTCTACCTCTACTTAGGGGTTACTCAAATGGCTGTTAGCTCGGTCTTGATGAGGGATGATGGGGTCCAGAGGCCCATCTATTATGTAAGCAAGGCCTTAAATGGGGCAGAAAGCAGGTACACTCCTACGGAGAAGGCAGGGTACACACTTTTTATAACAGCGAAGAAACTCACGTCGTACTTCCAAGCCCATCCCATTGTCGTATTGACCGACCAACCATTGGGCACGGTTATGAGGGACTCCACTTCATCGGGAAGGATGATCAAATGGGCCATGATGCTTACCCAATTCAACATTGAATATCGTTCGAGGACGGCGATAAAGGGACAGGCTGTGGCCAACTTTCTTGTGGAGATGACGGGTCACCAGGAGGAGGAACCGGAAGGACGATCACAGAGCCTTGGTGGTCCATGTCAGTAGATGGAGCCGCTAGACCAAAAGGTTACGGTGGAGGCGTAGTATTCACAACTCTAGAAGAGTTCAAATTATATCATGCCTTGATCTTTAATTTCAAGCTCACAAACAATGAAGCGGAGTATGAAGCATTGATAGGGGGTCTAAGACTGGCCAAAACCCTACAAATCACATGCCTCAGAATCAAATCCGATTCAAGCTTGGTGGTAGGCCACATCAATGGCAACATGGAGGCCAAGGGAGAGAAGATGCAAAAATACAGGGGCTTGGCAAAGGCACTATTGAAGGACTTGGCTGAATATGTGATGGAACAAATCCCTAGGGGGGAGAACACCGATGCTGACTTACTATCAAAATTGACGCAAGCAGCCCCGGAACATGTCTCAAAATTGGCTAGGATTGAGATGCTAGAGAAGGCTAGCATTGAAGGGCTTTCTGTTAGCCTGATTGAGGAAGATGGACGGCCCAATCTAGGCATGGTGGAACCTGATGATATTTGGATAGATGACTTGGTCAAGTATTACATGACCGGGCAATTCCCTGAGGATGAGGATAGGGTGAGAAAAGTAAAGTTGAGGGCTCCAAGATTCCAAATGCTAGATAGAAGGCTATACAAAAGGGCATTTGGTGGTCCGCTGCTGAGATGCTTGATCAGGGCGGAGGCGGAAAGAGTGATCGCCGAAGTTCATGAGGGTGTGTGTGCAGCCCATCAAATGTCCAGGACACTCGCACAAAGGATCATCTTGCTAGGTTACTTTTGGCCTACAATGAATCAAGATTGTGAAAAATATGTGGAGAGGTGCAAGACTTGCCAGGTGTTCTACAAGTTTCCGGGAAGGCCTGCAACCTACTACCATCCAGTTTCCAATGTTATTCCATTTGCAAGGTTTGGGATGGACATCATTGGAGCCTTCCCTCAAGCTCAAGGGAGGAAGAAGTACGTAATGGTTGCTATCGACTATTTCACAAAGTGGGTAGAGGCCGAGGCATATGCAACCATCACAACCAAGCAGTGCCAGCGCTTTGTCTGGAAGAACATCATCACTCGGTTCGGGTCACCCCGAAACATTGTGACGGATAACGGGCCTCAATTTCGGAATCCAGGGTTCACCAAATACTTGGAGGACTTCGGGAATACTCACAACAAGGCTTCCGTGGCCTACCCGCAAGGAAATGGCCAGGTGGAAAATGCGAACCGCACAATAGTCGATGGGATCAAAAAGCGGTTGGGTGAGGCAGGAACGAATTGGTTAGAGGAGTTGCCACATATCATCTGGGCTTACCGGGTCACTTCAAGAAGGGCCACAGGGGAGACACCCTTCGTCCTTACATATGGGTGTGAGGCCAGACTACCCATCGAAGCTAAAATAATGAGCTTTCGGGAGAAGGTCTATGAAGAGAAAGGGAATGAGGAAGACCATTTGGCAGAGCTAAACTTGCTGGAAGAGAAGCGGATGGTCGCTGAGGCTAAAATGATGGAATACCAGCAAGCAGCTAAGGCCTACCATGATAACAAGGTAGGGCCTCGTTATTTCCAAATGGGTAACGAGGTCCTGAGACGAAGGGAGGCCAGCAAACCCGGAGAAGAGGGAAAACTTGCAAAGAAATGGGAAGGCCCATATAGGGTCACAACAATATTACGCCCTGGGACATACAAGTTAGAAACAATGGAAGGTCGAGAGTTGGAAAGGTGCTGGAATTCCCACCACCTTAGAAAATTCTACCGATAGACCAAATTAGCAGGGCATGTATTTATAATACCCCTTCGATGATAAATAAGAGATTTCTTCAATACTTGTGTTGCTGGGTAGTAATACTAAAGTAATGTCTTGATGTAAGAGGCAAGGTAAAAAAAAAAAGATAAACCCTTGAGATAGGGGCCTTGATGTTGAGGTATGCCCTTGAGATAGGCTGGGTCTGGAAGAGGACTCGCGTCCATACTTACATGGATCCCTACCAGATTTTCATTTGGATAGGGGCAAAAAGATGCCAAAGTAAAAAATGATTACCGTCTTGCATGAGCCATCCTTTGCGGATTGAAGGGTCTAGGGAAGACTAGAATTCACTTCAAACGCATAACATATGGACATGTAAGATTGGATGAGGGCTGGTTCTCACCGGCATACCCCCACGTGGGAAGATTGGGTTGGCTAGGTCAACCTAATGATTAGAGAANNNNTTTGGATAGGGGCAAAAAGATGCCAAAGTAAAAAATGATTACCGTCTTGCATGAGCCATCCTTTGCGGATTGAAGGGTCTAGGGAAGACTAGAATTCACTTCAAACGCATAACATATGGACATGTAAGATTGGATGAGGGCTGGTTCTCACCGGCATACCCCCACGTGGGAAGATTGGGTTGGCTAGGTCAACCTAATGATTAGAGAAAGGCACATTAAAAAACTTAAAACCTGGAAGAGGGGCCCTGGAAGAAGGGTGTTGCCCGGAAGAGGGCTGAACCTTAGAGAGGGTTCACGATCATAGGACATGGTCGAAATCTCCGAAAAAAGTTCGGGTCTTGATGTTGAGACTTGATGATTCCAAAACCGATTCGGATTATTCGTTCGAAATTTGAGCAAGGTTACTGTTAGGCATGACATCCAGGCTAAAGGGGTAAAGGAAAGTGGCATGGTCAAAAGTGACCGGTCACTTTTTGATATTTTGGATTGGCAAGAAAATGCGAATGGGAAAAAATTAAAATTTGACCGGTCAACTTTGAGAAAAGTGACCGGTCACTTTTTAGCCGGCGGATTTGATGAAATCAGACAAATCTGGAAAAAATATTTTTTGACCGGTCACATTTTTGACCCGGCACCTGGACAGGAAATATGACGTCATGCTGATTACATATTGCAACCAAGCCATTAGAAGTTGGTCGGGAAGAATTCAACCTAGACGTGTACATTCTAACCTGGAAGTTGACTCGGTCAGAAGACAAGCGGGGAAGAAACCGACCTAGACGTTTTCAAGTCAAGAAACCAGGACATGAGATGACCTGGAAGTTTTCAAGCCTTTGCGTCTAAAGTGGTCTTCAAAACTTCCAACCTAGCCTACTACACCAGGACATGAGATGACCTGGACGTTTGTTGCAGTTCAACCTAGACATAAGCCGGTCCAGAAGACTAGTCAGGCATGAGGTGCTCTGGACGTTTCATGGGGTGTAGAAATAAAGGTTTAAACCTGGACGTTTACAAGGGTTGCTAAACCTGGACACCTTCGAAACCCACCTAACCAAGACATTAGATGACCCTGACATTCCTAAAGGATAAAGCCGATTACTTCTTTTGACTTGGAATCAAGTATATTCAAGAAAATTGTCAACCAAGCCAATGAGGCCTGGACGTTTTCAGGACCAGGACATGAGATGGCCTGGGCGTTTTTTAAAACGATTCCTAGGGTATAAGGCCGGTTAGTTTTATTGACTTGGAAGTTCATTCAAAGGCGATCAAGAAAAGGAAAAGAAAAGCAATAACCATGCATAGAAAAGGAGTTCAACCATGCAAACTGAAAGAAGAAACATGCCGGTAAATTGAAAAGCATGCCAAACAAAAGATAATATTACACAAGTCAGTAGTAGGCCGGACATCCCCCAGGCCTTGGGAAAATTTAAAGTTTTTGAATTCAAACCCTAACCTACTCTAGGGGAAAGGGGGGGAGCTGGCTCTTCCTTGTACAGAGCCGGGAGCTTCATCTTGGCCGGGTCAAAGGAAGGGTCCCTCTTCAGAAGCCTAGCATAAAGGAGGGACCTCTCATCCTTCTGGCCGCACTGGAAGCCGTACGAGCCAATCTCGGTGATCATCCTCTTGTCTTCCGGCTCTTGATACATGGTCTTGAAAAAGTCCATGGTTTCTTCCGGTGTGGTGAGAATTGACCGGGCAATTTCCAAGTGATGGCATGCAGCCCAGTGAGCAGCTTCAGTGGGAAAGGCTTCCTCCTTTGCCCGGGCAGATTCTTCAGCCTGGCCCAGCACATCCTCGAGCTCGGCAACCTTTCTCTTCCTTTCCTCCTCCAAAAGGGCAAACCGGGCCCTTTCTTCCTTCAACTCTTCCTCAAGTCTCCTCTCCCTTTCTGCCCGGTTATTGATCTCTAACTTAGCAGAATCAAGGAGGAGGGTGAGTTGGGAGACCTGGTCCTTCTCCTTTAATGTTTGGCCAATCTCCTCTGAAATGACCCCGGCCTGTAAAAATAAAAAAAAAAGGAGAGGAGGCATATCAATAAAAGTGAAGGAAAAACGTGAACCGGGAAGAAAACTGCAGATGAAATACCTTGCTGAGTTTTTTGGCCAGGGATAGGAAGGCTTCTTCGATGGATTCCCCCTCCTGTCTGATAAATTAATCTTCCTCTTCTTGCCTCCCCTGGAACTCTTATGAGAGCTCTTCCTTTTTTGGTCCTTGGCTTTTAAAGAGGAAGATGCACCGACCTCTTTAGCCCTAATTGTTATTTTTAAACAAAATCATTTATATAACTAGATTTGTTAGCCCAAGACCAATTTCTTTTGTCCCATCCATGGCCATTGAATCCTCGAGGTCGAGGCTGACTCTATTAACAATCAAGAGATTTTATATATTCTCGAATTGTGTAATGTAGTTTAGGAGGGAGGGTAGGCGGTAGTCTATGGACAAACAAGAAATGTTGCAAAAAATTAGCTAATGTCGTGTGGGGATATGCCTATCCGTCATTTTCCAATGTAGGACTTAAATTTTTTATTCATTAAATAGGACTTAATAATAACTAGTGAGAAGAATAATGTACAAGTGATGCTGGATATTTAGTTGAATAATAATTAATAGATAATGACTAATGGTCCTACATTGAGAAATAAAAATATATAATCCTATTTTGAGAAAGTTATTATGTTTTTGTCTTATTTAGGTAAATTACCATTTTTAATATTCATATTAGTTCTAAGGTGGTTTACTTTTTATGTGAAGTATCATTATTTTACATGTATCTTTCTACTTTTTATACCGAGGATTAATTGAAAGTATACAATAATGTTGTGGAACGAAAAAAATGACTTAGTGCTGGTATGATCGCACGCAGTGACGTTTTGATTTTGCTACAACTTTTTGAAAAGCATGCATTTTGATATAAAATGTATTGCGCTAAAAACGGCATTGTGTGGATTTGAAAGTCAAGACTTGTTTTAAAGTGATTTTATCAAATGTTTTGAGGAATTACTTTTGCACAACTCGTGCAAGGACTTCCTCTTTAACTAAAAACAATTGACATATAATTTCAAGAGAATTATTTTTGAGTTTTTTTCCCTCTATATTTTGGGAGAAAAATGTATTTGAAGCTAGTATTGAATACAAAGAAACTGTTTGAGAAATTATTTTTACTATGATTAGTTGTATTGAAATAAAGATGAGTATCACTTGCATATATTGAAGGGTGAAGCCCTACCTATCAGCTTAAGCTTTTGGGTTAGAATTGTGGATCCCGACTTTATATGCAAGTGGTTAATTTCACCCGACACTCTATCCGTTGTTATCGGCCCGCCGGAATTTTAACATGGTATCAGAGCCAGTTTTAGCCTATCTCGTTTGTCAAGGTGTCCGTCTAGACGTTCATTCCTAGCGGCCCGTTAGTCTTTAGCCCAGTTGTCCGTATGGAGGTTGTACCCAACGGCCTGTGGCCTGTTTAACATGATTGCTCGTCTGGAAGTCCATACCCAGCGGCTCGTGGTCATTTAGGTGTTGGCGCTCAAAAAAAAAAAGTCAAGGGAATGGGAGTTCATTTGCAAGTGGTCAACCGGTTAGATTCAAAATGGCCCGGTTGTCCACTTGAGGGGGAGTGTAAGAGTACATTCCACATCGGAAATCTAAGAGTAAAATAATCGGTATATAAGCTCTAGAGTTGAACTAACTAATCGATTGGATTCAATCTTTTAAAGTGGTTCAACCAAAGTGTCTTATTACCGAATCCAGTTATCCATATCCCATCCTAAATTTTATCAATGTTTGTAAACAAAATATTTAAAAATCAAGTTGATTTGAGAAAAAAACAAATCACCCTAGACAAGAGTAATACAATATGAAAGTTCAAAAATGAAAGGTGCAATTGATCAAAAATCTGTGATCACAAATTAAATATATTTTTGAATTAATAAATATTGTATTGCTCCCTATAAAAAAATTGATTTATCAAAACTATATTTTAAAATTAAATTTACTTATATTTAATTTACATTACAATTAAATATCTTTTTATTAGTGTGATTTATAATATTCTCATTTATTTTTCTATACACTAGGGTGATAGTGTAAACCATACAATTTCCTGTTTTTTAATATTCATATTAATTCTAATGTGGTTTATTTTTTATGTCAAGTATCATTATTTTACATGTATCTTTCTATTTTTTACACCGAGGATTGATAGTATACAATAATATTGTCGAACCAAAAAATTGACTTACCCTTTAGTACTGGTATGATCACACTCAATGACGTTTTAGTTTTGCTACAACTTTTTGAAAAGCGTGCATTTTGATATAAAATGTTTTGTGCTAAAAACGGCTTTTTGTGGATTTGAAAGTCAAGACTTGTTCTAAAGTGAATTTATCTAATGTTTTGAAAAATTACTTTTGCACAACTCGTGCAGGGACTTCCTCTTTAACTAAAAACTAATGACACATAATTTCAAGAGAATTACTTTTGGATTTTGTTTTCCTCTGCAGTTTTGGGAATAAAATATGAGGATTTTACATATATAGTACTAAAACATAATGACTTTCTCTAAATAGCACCATATGTCTTTTTCTTCCCAATATAGCATTTTTAGTCATTATGCATTAGTCATTATTCAGGCAAATATTCCCCATCACAGGACATTATGGACATTATTAAGTGCTATTTAAAGAATAAAATAATTTAAGTGCTATTTAGGAAAATGACTTAAGTTTTAGTGTTATTTAGTGCAAATATTTCATAAAATATATTGAAGTAGTATTGAATACAAAGAAACTGTTTGGTGATAACAAAAGATATGTGTTTCAATATCTCTGATATCAAATTCCTAATTTTATATATATATATATATATATATATATATATATATATATATATATATGCTTATTTAAGTAGTAAAGAAATAGTTATCTTGTGTATAAATTATTTTGAGACTTAATCTATGAAAATTTTGAAAAGTATTTGTCAAACTTTGGCAAAAGTATTTTTAAAAGTATTTGGAGCAAAAAGAATCGGGTGTTTAAAAAAATGGTCAAATTAAATTATAATTACATATTATTGTGGATATTATTCTTGTACCTTGAATGATTTAGGGTCATAAAGCGTACATTTATGTCCTAATATAAATCATTCAAAATGGAAGAGGTATAAGTAATTTGATTAGAAAATTTGCAGTGGCAAGAGCTTCGACCCAAAATATAGTCGAGAGACTGGAAGTATGGAGAAGTTTGATGACTGTTTCGATGAGATGGTGATGTTTTCGCTCAGCCACACCATTTTGTTTAGGGGTATAAATACATGTTTTTTGATGAAGAATTCCCAATTTTTGGAGAAAAAGACCAAACTTGTTATTCACATATTCTTTTCCATTATCTGTGTGAAAAAGTTTTATACTGGTCTCAAATTGATTCCTTACCATGGACTGAAAACTTTGGAAAGCCTCAAATGCATCAGATTTTTGTTTAAGGGGGAAAGCCATGAAAATTTGGTAAAGTCATCAATAAAAGAGAAAAAAATGATAGCCACCAAAAGAAGGTATTGAGGTGGGACCCCGTACATCGGAATGAACTAACTGAAATGGAAAAGTAGCGGTGTCACATAAAGTAAGTTATTTGTAACTTCTAAAGAGGGATGTCATAGCTGATGGTGCCAATCTTGTGAGCTTAGAGTGGCCGCACGAACAAAAGGAGCGATGGGGATGGACACACAAACGTAGGAGGATGCTTGATAATTGGAAGGTCACAGATAAAGTCCATGCTCACAGTGGCCTCTATGTCTCACCTTGTAGGTTTTGTTGATCAGGATCTGAAATTCAGTTGGAGTAAAAAGTCATTGTCTTTTGTGAATCGATATGATGGATGGATAAAAGATGAGATTTAAGGGAGAGAACATGCAATAGGTTACTAAGGCGAAAGATTCCGGAGGAAATGGGTATTTTACCTGAGCCAATGTGAGTAAAGGGTAGAGATTGACCACCTGCACTAGTGACAGTATTAGTGCTAAAGTATGACGAGAAAGAGTAGAGGCGTGACAGATCAGGAGTGATTACAATGGATTAGTGCTAAAGTATGACACCCCAACTCGCATAACTCGATTACAATGGATTAGTGGGTCGATTTGCTTCTAAATTAGTTTCCACAAAAAGTATTTTAGAAATAATAATTTAAAAAGCATATTACAAACAACATAATCGAAAATATTTTTCAAAACATTATCGGAGATTTCATAATAGTGAGGAATCTTATGTAAACAAATATCATTATTTGATCATTACCAAAATCCATTCGTTCAAAATTCTATATGACTGATCAATAGTTTGAGCCCACATCCGTACATCTCATCCGTCTTGCTCCTTCTCGAGGAACATTCCCTCTTTAACATAAATCATACATGCGTGTAGCAAATAAAACATAGTACACGCTCAGCGGTAAAGCTGAGTAAGGATATCTAATGCATCGAACATCCACATACATTGAATCTCAATTTATAACGAAATCGAATGGTATCATGCAAGCAAGAGGCAGTTTCAATCATTCATCGTTACACATTTATTATTTGTTTAACCATTCGTTATCATTTCATCAAGACACAACAGTTTTATTCATTTATTTGATATCATAATCAACATATCACTTTCAGATTAGCAACAAAGATTCTTAATCCGTCATAGGTTAAGACATTTCAATATTCAACATTCATTAAATATCATTTACGATATTATCCACAATATTCTGAAATTATTTCTAGTTTAAGGCCAAATTAATAATAAGACTCTTAGATTATTCTTATTCTAAGGTAAAATGAATAACCAGACTCCTAGACAAATCTAGTCTAAGGCAAAATGAATAACCACTCTTAGACTCATCTAGTCCAAGGCAAGTTAATATTGATATTAAAACTCTTAAACTGTAATCAGTTTAAGGCAAATTTATGTTTAAAACTAGACTCTTAAACTATAATTAGTTTAAGATAAAATGATAACGAGACTGTTAAATTATAAATAGTTTAAGGTAGAAAGTCAAACAATGGACTACTCATTGTCGGGTTGGGTGGTATACCCAAACGAATAGATACTGAAGTTTGGTGTATAGATCCCAAACATACGTTTCAACCCGAGCCCATGGGCATCATACCTGCAAGGCCTAACTAGATTGGTCATATGTGGTCTATCTTAGATTTCTTCTAAATAGTCCAAATAATTTATCCATCAATATCATCATCATTAAATTGTTCAGAGAACATAATCATCCACGTTTTTGTCATACAAACGTATGGTTATATTTTGAACAATCTTAATCCCTATTTATCATGTAGTCCATTTTATTCATGTTAACAATGTATCAGTAATTAATCAAGGTAAAGTCATCATCAACATCATTTCATTATGGTATAATCATCATTATTATTACGGCGTTCAATAATCATCAATACACAATACCTTACCAATTTCTAGGATTGAGTAATGTATCATATTTGGCTTAAATACGGCAACCTTTCAGCATATAATATTTTCCAATATATAGTTGATTAAAACTTTCAATCTTAATTATAACAATTGCACTAAAAAAACATGTTCAGGACAACCATTCCCACATTAACTGTTAGCATATGTATATATTTTGTACATTATATTCATTGACGGGGCTCTTCGTTTGTATCACCCGGGCTCCTCGATTGGGGGGAAACATCTTTAATATCAGACAAATGTGATAAAAGTCCAGTCATATGATGAGAGGCACCGCTATCAAGCAACCAGTCACAAGTGTAAGATCCAGTTGCTTCGTATGCTGAGAAAATAGCCATTGGGAACCAAAATTTGTTGAACGGTTGGGAATTGAGGTTGGCCCACTCTGGCCCACTACTGAACTTTGCACCAGTGGGATTTGTATTCAAGTGCGGAGTATTTGGAAAAGTTGGAATACCCCCCCCCCCCTTTTTTTTGGCCGACTAGAACTGGACGGACGAACTCGAAATCTGACGGCGAATATGGACGGACGAACTTGACGGCGACGTGAACTTGTAAGAGTAATAGTGAGATACATCAAACGACCCACAAGTCGGCGGTACCGCCCTGGGTCATGGAGGACTGCCGCGGTCGACGTGCCCAGTTTGTGCGTCGTGGGTAACGGCGTGTCAGCCGGCTTACATCCCAACAGACCGGCTTCCTGTAAAATCTCCAGTGCATACTTTCGTTGACACAAAACCATACCTGATGCAGAACGGGCACATTCAATCCCCAAAATATATTTGACCGGACCCAAATCTTTGAGTTGGAAACACCTGTCCAAATATTGTTTAAAAGAGGTGCATAAAGAGGGATTATTGCCTGCAACCAAAATATCATCAACATATACTAGGACCGTAAGGATATCGGGGCCCTTATGAAGAATAAACAGAGTATGATCCTTATGAGCCTGTTTAAACCCCCACTGACGAAGAGCAGTGCTAAGTTTATGGAACCAATTACGTGGAGATTGACGAAGCCCATACAAAGATTTCCGAAGATGGCAAACTTTGCCGGGGATAGAAAAACCAGGAGGCATTCGCATATACACCTCATCGACCAAATCACCATTTAAAAATGCATTATAAACATCCAACTAATGAATCTCCCAACCGCGTGCAACAGCAACAGATAATAAAATACGTACCGTACCCATCTTTGCTACGGGAGCAAAAGTATCTGTGTAATCTCTACCAAACTCTTGATGATTCCCTAACACAACCAGGCGAGATTTATCACGCTCCTTTGTTCCATCCGAGTGAAACTTGGTACGGTAAATCCACTGACACCCAAGAGCCGTCCGATCGGGGGGAAGTTCAGTAACTTCCCATGTGTGATTATTTTCCAACGCAGTAATCTCTTGTTGCATAGCTTTCCTCCAATTATCATATTGCATGGCCTGTTTGAAAGACGTTGGAACTTCACACGAAGTCACAGCAGCCAAATATCCCTGGTACCTGTCATGTAATTTCTCATAATGAACAAAATTGTGGATAGGATATCGTGTACCTGAAGATTTAGACGAGACAATGTGAGGAACAATGGGAGTAGACGTCCGGGCGGTATGACAGTAGTAATCGGACAACCGTGCAGGAAGTCGCCGATCACGAGTGGGACGAACAGGCGACGGCGGACTGTCCGGGTCAGACTCGCCGTCGCTATAGGAATGAGGAGAAGACTAACCGGAGGATGACGAGGACTCCGTAGGAATCGCTGAAACGGCGGGACTGGGTTCGGCAGTGGGTACGGTGGTCGGGAAATCGGCGTGGGTGATGGGTTCGAGGACGGGAGGCGTGGGTGATTTAGAAGACAATGCAAACGGGAAAACCGTTTCGTCAAACGAAACGTCCCTAGTATGGAAAAACCGATGGGATTCAAGGTCATAGACACGCCAACCCTTAGTCTTCGTAGGATATCCCACAAACATACATTTAAGACTACGGGGTTGAAATTTATTTTGTGGACGAGGGTTGAGACGTACATAACATAAACACCCAAATACCCTTAAAAGAGACAAGTCTGGAGGTTTTGAAGAAAGGAGTTCAAAAGGTGATTTACCCTGAAGGAGAGGAGTAGGGGTACGATTAATAAGATACACAGCTGTATGCACACATTCACCCCAAAATTCAAGAGGCAAAGAAGCTTGAAACATCAAAGAACGGGCGACATTAAGAATATGTCTGTGTTTACGTTCCACACGCCCATTTTGTTGTGGGGTGTTAACGCATGACGTTTGAACCAGTACCCCCATAGTCGTGTAAAACTGACGCAAGGGTTTGTTCACAAATTCAGTCCCATTATCTGTGCGTACAATTTTTATAACTTTTCCAAATTGGGTTTGAATCATTTGGAAGAACTGTTTCAGACAACTAGTAACTTCAGTTTTGTTCACAATAAGAAAAACCCAAACAGCTCTAGAATAATCATCAACAATGGTGAGAAAATAATGAGAACCAGTAGACAAACACGGAGAATATGGCCCCCATAAATCACAATGAATTAAATCAAACAAGGCATCAGCTTTATTAAGACTGGACGAAAAACTAGAACGAGATTGCTTTGAAAAGAAACAAATGTCGCATGACTGAAAATTTTTAATTTCAGCTGCACTTTTATTAAAAGGAGGCAAGGACAAAACTTGAGGTGACGGATGACCAAGACGCTGATGCAAAAGAGAGACGGATTCGGCTTTGGATGCTCGGGCGAAAGAAGGAAAGACATAAACTCCATTGCACACTTCACATCGTCCAATCTGCGTATTCGAAGTTCGGTCCTGTATCACACAACATTGGTCATCAAAGAAAACATGACAATTATGAGAGTTGACAAGACAACTCACAGAAATAAGATTGCATTTTAAATTAGGCACATAAAGCACATCATGAAGAATCAAAGCCGGGATCCACAATTCTAACCCAAAAGCTTAAGCTGATAGGTAGGGCTTCACCCTTCAATATATGCAAGTGATACTCATCTTTATTTTCCGATGTGGGAACTCCAACACTCCCCCGCAAGTGGTAACTAGCCTGGCCTAGTTAGCACTTGGACAAACGGGTCTAGCATCTCAATCTCTTATAGCTAGCCCACACAACGGGCGGTGGCATCTCAATCTCTTTTTAGCCAACTCAGCCCAAACCACAGACGGGGTAGCTCATTTTTGCTAAACCCACATCTAAACAACCAGGAACAATCAAACCCGGACCGGACCTGCTCCGATACCATGATAAAATTTAGGATGGGATATGGATAACTGGATTCGGTAATAAAACACTTTGGTTGAACCACTTTAAAAGATTGAATCCAATCGATTAGTTAGTTCAACTCTAGAGCTTATATACCGATTATTTTACTCTTAGATTTCCGATGTGGAATGTACTCTTACAGAACTGGACGGACTGGAAATCTGACAGAACTTTGCCGACGAATATGGACGGACGAACTTGACGGTGAATCTGACCACTTGCAATCTTCCTTGTAGCCGATCGGAGAGGGACCAGGTACGAACGATGATTATTCAGCACGAAGAATTTACACCAGGGACGGACGACGATTGAATCAGCACGACGATAGAAGCTTGACGGCGTAGCTTCGCTGTGATGCAATCGGCCCTTCTTTGAGTTTTACATATTTTCCCAAGAAAGAATACACTACCTTAAATCCCTCCTAAAAAGCAATGTCTCATGTTTCACGGGACGGAGGGAGTATATTTTAAAAACGAAAAAGGAAGAAAATATAAATGTAATAAACTAGTCTGTAATTTTACGCACATTTTGTATAACTTTGCTTTCTATATTTGTTTACATTTACGTCGTCAAAATTTATAACACTTTGTTCAAATGGTAAATCCTAAATAATATATGCAAAGGTGTAAAAGATGATAAGGTCGCATTTTATTTAAAATACTCCCTCTGTCCCACGAAACCCTTCTTCTTTCTTTTTTTATCCGTCCCACAAAACACTTTTTTTTCTATTAAAAAATCACTTTTACCCCTTACTTTTTCATACCCTAACTTTCACATCATATCTTTTTACTAATAATCTATCCATCAAATCATACTTTTACCCATCACATCAAAGGACATTTTTGGAAATTCAATACCAAAATACACTCCCTTAAATCCCTTCTAAAAAGCAAAAGTCTCATGTTTCATAGGACGGAGGGAGTATTAATTTTGATTTTAGATTGTGATAACTGTTAATAGTGAGTTCAAAATTTTAGCATTGATACACTTTAAAAATAGTATTTTTTATTCTCTTTTTATGTTTTATCGAAGCAAGTTTGATACCCAATTTTTTAATTATCAACGATTTGATAACACGTTAAAGATCCATACATTCTCTTAGCTTAGTTAAACATTATTTCGATACTTTTTTAACATTTATGAACTACACTTTCATATCGTAATTAATATTTATATAAATTAAATGAATTTTTATGAATCCGTCATTGGAAAGCAATGAAAGTATCAAGTAAACCCTTAAGTTAGTCTTCAACATGCCGAAGTTGAGCAAAAATATAAAGCAAGAAGATTAATATGTATTGAATTAAAAAAATAAATGTACATGATGCAGTATATAGATATAAATGGCCAAAACAGAAGAAAGAAAATCTTTAAACGCGTTTAAATTATAAAGTAATGCATCAAAAAACCAAATAGTTATAAATCACAAATTGTCTAAGGCACAAATGGAATAAAAACTTATTTAATCAAGCTACGGATCCGTCAAAACCATAAAATGAAATATCTAGTCTTTAGTCTTTCTCTATTTTGATATTCTTCATCTTCTTGCTCGACTCATCCCCAACTCCATGACAATGTTCAACGTCTTTCAATCTCTTGTTGAGGGTAGAATTGGTGATATCATCCACATCTTGTTCCAAATGATCATCCTTAGATTCTCCAAAAGCTTCAATCAAATTCTGCATGACAAAGTTGAAAAAAGTTAATGAAATTTCGTCAAGAATAAGAGTTGCGTCGTTAAAATATGTGGATTTGTTCTAGTATGTTTTGTCGAGGCTCTTCTCTTCAATTAAATGATATTAGTTTATGAACATTCATCTATAAATAATTTCCAGTGCTTTGATCACTATAAACAAACTGTGGAGTATAACAACAAAAGTACATACACTTATATTGTTCACCCTTATATCTAGATGTAAGATTCACGAAGTCTTACAATATTCATATTGGTCTCAACACGGTTTAAAAATGGGGAATTTAACTAAATAGCACTAAAACATAATGACTTTCCCTAAATAGTACTACATATGTTTTTTTTCTCAATGTAGCACTTTTAGTCATTATCCATTAGTCATTATTTAAGTGAATGTTTGCCATCACTGGTCATTATGGACATTATAGAGTGCTATTTAGGGAAGAAAACAATCTAAGTACTATTTAGAGAAATGACTTAAGTCTTAGTGCTATTTAGTGCAAATATTTCTTTAAATATTGAGCCTGGTTTATTCGTTAGGTATATTCAAGATTTACAGTATGGGTCAATGTCTATCAAATACTGAGCATGTACTATGTTATTTAACTGCGAAGACTTCTCAGTTCAATTAACATATAAACGCAGCTGAGAAAATATTGAGCAATGGCATCTCAATGTTCACGAAGTCTTCACAAATAGTTCATGAACAAAGTATTGCCTTCAAAGTTTACAATATGGGTATGGTCTCAATTTTCATGAGGTCTGTGTCAAAAGGCTGTTTTCTTCATGAAGAGACCGTCTCAACATGGGTATGGCACCAATAGGCTGTTTTGTTCCTGAAGTCTGCAACACCATAATTCTGGCATTAATGGGTATGGTCTCAATGTCTAGCAAATCCAGGTTCATGGACTATCAGTCTAGCACAAAGCATATTGCATCCAACACATTACATCCTCTATCAGTCATTCTAATTGATAGACCAAAATTGCATTCACAGAATTTCATGGCAAATTGTGGCACGGATTGGTATGGTCTAAATGTCTAGCAAATCCCGGTTCATGGACAGTCAGTATAGCATAAAGCATATTAAATCAAGTCTTTTGTAATTACTAAAAACCCAGTCATTCTAATTAATAGACTAAAAATCCTGGTTCATGGACAGTTAGTATAGCATAAGCAACATAACCAAGCATCTGTCAGTCATTCACCGGGAACATTCTGCTTGAAAATTTTAATTCATTATTTGATAGACTTATTGTATAATGGTAATCCAATCAAATCTACATACCTCACAATACTTCATCATTTCATCACATGATTTTTGGAGAAGCAAACATCCCACATTCTCGTATACTACAAAAGTAGCAGTGTCTGACCCTAACTTTTATTCATAATTATAAGGAACATAAACTATTTCAGATTGTATTCTTTAAAACTTCAAAGATAATCCTAAATGAAATAATACATAATTCATATAGGTTGTGTAAACTTTCTCTAAAAAATTGTTTTCTAATCCTATAGTTGCACCAAAGACAATTTTTTACAACTCTTCGACGATTATTTAACCTTATGCTTGTTCAAAAATATTAGTATTGTACTATTGCATAATTCAAATGGTTAATCAACTTTTATCAATCACATAATGAGTACAATTTTCTTCATATTAAAATATTGTGGCTTAAGATTCTCAAAATTTGTTTTCATTCATACACTCAATTTTTTTTACAATCATCATTGATGGGCAAAAAATATGATTCCCCCCACGCATAAGTTATCGAGTAGTTAAAATATGGACTAAATCCTTCTCTAAGTTAAGTAGTCCTCCATAATAGGAGGTTTTTCATATTTAGTCCATATTTATAAAATATTATGTCCACGGTCTTTATTAATTGGGTATCATTCCACGTTTGATATAAATGGACTAAGTATGAAATGGTACCCAATTAATCAGAATCACGAACATAATATTTGATATATATATAACCTAAATATGGAAAATATCTAGTTACTATTTAGGAAATTTATTGTTTTAAACCACTTTTAATATAAACATTAATAAATGTGAAAAATGTATGGTTATAGTTTATTTATAAAAAGTAAAAATTTGTACACCATAAAAAATAATTTACCAAAAATTTCATTTTTTAATACGAGAATCAGTTTGGAATGGATAGAAATTATAAAAAATTAAAGTTATTATCCCGTTTTAATAACATAGGAGCTTCATTTTTTATCTCCAAAATAAAAGTAAAATGCTAATAATGCCAATATAGAGTACCAAAAATTACAGTGAGATACCACTATACAATGTCATTATGTTACAGTGCAAACTCGTATTTTGAGAAAAAAAATATGGAATTCTTATTTTGAAGATAAATGTTATGTTTTACTTCTAAATGGATTGATTTCTAATTAGTCCTTTCTAACGACACGGAGACGGAAAAATAGACGGAGGACGACCAAACGTGGAATGGTACTCAATTTTTTTGGATAGATTTAGGTGGGTGTATGGTATTGAATCCAGAGTTATTAGGATTTTATTGGATTTAAAAAATCAATAGGTATTCAATTAAGATTTCAAAAAATCATTTAGAATTTTATAGTATTCAATTTGGATTTTGAAATATCTATTGAAATATGATGGTATTCAACAATTCATGAATTTTGAAAGATTTTCATTATAGGTGGATTTTGATGAATTTGGGGTTATTTTTCTTTTCAAAAATCTTCTCACAAATCTCTTGCCAAAATCAAAGATTTCACGTGGACTTCGCTCACCCCTGTACCCACAAAATATGCACGAACTTGTTGAAAAAAAACCTTCAGATCAATGTTGTAGCGAGAGTTTAAAAGGTGATGGAGTTTGGGGTCTTTTCTAGATATTCTTCCACTTGCCAGCGTCTGATGCCCATTTCGGCCGGGAGTTTCCTATCCGGAGCTATTCTTTTCTTAGCCATTTCATTGATGAATAGAGTTGTGTTTCCATGTATTTATATAAGAGGAGTCTCAATCCTAAACAAGGTGAGAGAGACATAAGGAACGAAACCTATACAAATAAGGTAAGGGAATAATACAATATATTTAATATATACAATATACTACCTCCGTCCCAAATTATTTGCCACATTTGTATTCCCTAGACAAAATATCGAGTTTTTTCAATTCATTTTATTTACATATTGGTATAGAAACAAAAAATAAAATTTACATATAAAAAAACTATATGAAAAGTTCTTCGAAATAAGAGGTGTCAAGAATATTTTATTTTATCAAATAACCAATGAAAACGTCGAAATAAACAAAAGTTCCCGCGACGGCTGAAAAAGCAAATGTTGTGAATATTTAGGGACGGAGAGAGTATTTAACATGCTCCCAGCTACGTCGGATGTGGAGGAGGTCTGATTCCCAAGCTTTGTCTGAAGTCTAGAAATAATAGAGATGGCAATCCCTTAGTGAAGATATCAACATACTACGAAGACGAGGGAACGTGGAGAACTCGCACATGGCCAGTGCCACTTTGCCACAAATAAAGTGGATATCAACTTCCACGTGTTTAGTGCGCTGGTACTATACAGGATTTGTCGAGAGATCGATACACAGCAGTACAGCACTGACGTTGTCACAGAAGACAAGGGTGGCACGTCGAAGGGGTTGCTGTAGCTCAAGTAGTAGATTCCGGATCCAGCTCGTCTCTGCAACGGCATTGGCCACAGCGCGATATTCGGCTTCTGCACTGGATTAGGAAGTGGTAGCCTGGCGCTTGGAGGACCAGGAGACTAGGTTATCACCGAGAAAGACACAATATCCAGAGATGGAACGTCGGAGTATGCCTGCAGGGGGTCGGTAGAGGAACGCGCCAGGTGGATGCCATGGGTGGGGGTGCCACTGAGATAGCGCAGGACATGCTTCATGGCTGTGAGATGAGCATCACAGGGTGCATGAATGTGTAGACAAAGCTACTGGACGGCATATGTGATGTTAGGACAAGTAAATGTGAGGTACTGTAATGCTTCAACAATGGATCGATAAAGAGTAGGATCAGGGAGCAGTGTGCGTGACAAGGAGGACAGCTTTGCCTTTGTGTCCACTAGGGTGGAGATGGGGCGACAAGAGACCATCCCGGCTCGCTCGAGTATGTCATGTGTGAACTGTGTTTTGGTGGAGAAACAAGCCACTGGTAGTCCTGTGCACGTTGATCCCGAGGAAAAAGTGTAGGTCTTCCATGTCTGTCATAGAAATATCGGGCTTTAGCCACTGGATGAGATGCTGGAGAAGTGCAGTGGAAGATGTTGTGAGAACATTATCATCAACGTACAGCAGCAGGTAGGCAGTGCCCTTGGTATGATAAAAAACAAACAGTGATGTATCCGACTTGCACCCACGAAACGCAATAGTCTGAATAAAACTGGCAAATCTGTGATACCACGACCGCGGTGCCTGCTTGAGCCCATAGAGAGCCTTCTTGAGTCGGCAAACATAATGAGGTCGAGCTGGATCCTGAAACCCGGACGACTAATTGGCGTATACTGTCTCCTGTAGCTGATCATGGAAGAAGACATTTTTGACGTCTAGCTGATGAATGGGCCATCCTCTAGACAGAGCAAGGCTAAGAATAACATGGATGGTAGCATTTTTGACACCGGGGCTGAAGGTCTCATCGTAGTCGACGCCACAACGCTGATTGAAGCCGCGGACCACCCAACGGGCCTTGTACTTGGATAACTCACCTTATGGGCCAAATTTATGTCTAAATAGCCATTTTCCAGAGATTATGTTTTGGGTGGGGGAGGGGGATACTAATTCCCATGTTTCATTCTTGATCAAGATATTATATTCATCATACATAGCAGCGTGCCAGTTTGGACTTTTTAGTGCACTACGGTAAGTTGGAGGTAGGGAGAGATAGGTGATGAGGCAGTGAGGTTCAGGATTTGTTTTGAGCAAAATATTCCGGCTTTGGATCGGGTTTGCATTGGGTGGAGATTGGGAGGTGAGGAAGGGGGTTGGGGCGTGGGTGGGTGCTTCTTCTTCTTCTTCTATTTTATTTAAATTTAATTTGAATCGCTGGACTTGTCAGCAAACAAACTGGAAGGACAAACTCCGAGTGAATTGACAAGATTGACATTTCTTGAGAAATTAAACCTTTCAGCGAACAATCTCAGTTCTCAACATTCGAGAACGATTCCAATATATATGGGGAATACTGGATTGTGTGGAGCTCCATTGACAAAAACATGCAACCCAGTGAAGAATGGGCAACGGATGCAACCAGAAGAAGAAGAAGAAGAAGCTAAGAGGACTATGATTCTGAATTTAGGTGGCGAAGCGCTGCATTGGGGTGTGGATGTGGATTCGTAGGTGGAAATGGAATGGGGTGCTGCATTACTAGGTATGGATGTGGATTCGTACCATAAATTTATTTAAATTTAAATTAAATAAATTAACGTGACACAAAAATCTAAAGGATATGATTTTAATGGTTATGTTTTATAACATACTCCCTCCGTCCACATAAGATCTTCCCATTGCGCGTTATGAAGCTTGACCGACTTTATTTTCAATTCAATTTATTTGAATATAGGGGTAAAATTTTAATATAAAATTTATGTAGTAATAAACTACATGAAAAGTTTTACAAAACTAGAGGTGACAACACTATATTATTTTATTAAATGAGTAGTAAAAATAAATAAACAAAGTGATTTAAGTTTGACCCTGTGAATAGTGTCTGGGAAGATCTATGGTAGACAGAGAGAGTATAATTTTTGTAAGACACAGATATATTAATATTTTTTGATGTAATATAAGAAATATTGTAAGTTAAATTATTCAAAGTCAATGTTGATCCAACATACTCCCTCCGTCCCTGAAAACCTTTCTTCTTTCTTTTTTCATATGTCCCAAAAAACACTTCCGATCCCATTTCTATTAAAAAAGTCACTTTTACCACTTACTTTTTCATGCTCTACCTATCACATCATACCTTTTTACTAATAATCTATCCATCAAATCATACTTTTACCCATTACATCAAATGACATTTTTGGAAATTCAATACCAAAATACACTCCCCTTAACACTATAAGATTTGGTTCTATTTGCGACGGAATATCTGCAACGGATTAATTCCGTCACAAATTGCGACAGATTTTGCGACAAAAACAATGAATTTTAAAATTTGACGAAATCTGCGACGGAATTGTAATTTCCGTCGCAAATCTGCGACAGCGACGCTCTTCTGTCGCAAAGGGTTGATCGTCAATTTTTTAAAATCTATATTTGCGATGGTTGTTGCGACGGAAGGATTTCCGTCGCAGAAGTTAAATTAAAAACGTACCTTATCTCGTTTCATTTGGTTCAACTTCGAAGCAGAACCGCAGAACCCAATCGCCGTTCGTCCTTACCTCCAGCAGTCATCGAGCGCCAACCTCCACTCCTTCGCCGCTACATCGTCATCGACCGTTGACCAACCACCCTCCCAACCGCCGTCCGGCGGCCCAAACCCAAGGTTAAACCCTAATTCTTTCTCTCAAGATTTGAAGTGTGAAATTTACTTAAATCATTTTTTTGTGATTGCATGATAATGATGATTTGATTTAGTGTAAATTATTAAAAAAGTATTGTGTTTATAGTTTGTATTATCTTTGCTAAAATTTTTTGTTAAATTTGATAGTTAAAGTGGATTAAATTTATTTTATGAAATTTATCATATGTTTTTTTCTATGCAGAAACTTTGTCGCAGATTCCGTCGCAATTTGCGACGGATTTAAAGTTCCGTCGCAAACAATGGATCTGGTAATTCCGTCGCGGATGCCATCGCAAAACTGCGACAGTACCATAATTCCGTCGCAAATATAGAAAATGCGACAATTTATTTGCGACGGATTAAATCCGTCGCAAGGTTGTTGCAATTTGTTGATCTGCGACCGAACTAGAGTGTTTGCGACAAATTTTTTCCGTCGCAGAGTCAGCGAAATTTTGTGGTGTAAATCTCTCTTCAAAATCAAAACTCCCATGTTTTCTGGGACGGAGGGAGTATATAAATTACGGAGTATGATTTTAAAGTCAATGTTGGTCCATCATATACAAATCTTGTTTTTAATTCGTTTCATATTCGGATTCGTATTCGAAAAAATTAAATAAATACAAATTTAAATATATCGATATTCACTTCGATAAGGTTTGTTTACAACTCTTGTTTCATACCCTGAATGTTGATCTTGGCTTTCCAAAGGTTCGTTCTAGCTTCGATCTTATTTCAATGATGATTTATTATCTTTTATTCTCAAGTATTTGAACATAAAGTGGATGAATTGATGATTTATTCTAAAACCCTTTTAACGACTATTAAGACAAAAACATAAATTTTATTTGCAGAAAACATCCTTTATAAACTAATTAAAGATGATTTACGTGCAATAACATTTAAAATATGAAGAATTAAATAAGAATGGAACAGACCTATCACTCCTCCAATAGACTTTTTTAGCCATTGGGAGCTCCTGAACGGTCTTAACTGAACTTGTCTAGGGCGACATTCAAAACTCAAAAAACTAAAAAAAAGGAAGAAAAATGCTAGGGGTACATCAAAGGTGTATCCCATATGTCTCCCTCTCCCTCCTTGTCTATTAAAAAAAGCAAAAAAATTTAAAAAAAATAAGTAAATAAAAATCAAATAAAAATGTGTGGTGGAGAAGGGGTGCTGTACATTTTGGGTACACCTTTTGGTGTACCCCTAGCATTGCTCAAAAAGGAATTTGGTACAAGACTTCCAGTTCCAGCCAATACCTACCCCCACCTACGTTAATTGCACCTCACAAGTATAAAGTCAAAAATTTTGACTTTAAAGTCAATTATACTTGCGAGGTGCAATTGACGTACGTGGAGGAAGTAGTTTGGCTCGAGACTTGGCGGGGGGTTTATCGGGGGGTTAGGGAGGCAGGAATCATCAATTTCATGAACGGAGCTCCGTAGGGGGGCAGTGGTTTCCGTAGCCACTGGATTCCAGTGTCTCTATGTAGAAATTAATAAAAGGAAAAAATATTTTGTATATTGAATTGGCTTGTGCTTACAAAGGTCTAACTCCCTTTATATAGGAAGAGAGTAAAACATTTAAGTAACTTTTATTCCTACCATATTTCTATTCCTACTATAACAAGAACTAAGCAAACTAGGAAAGATACTAAACCGAATCCCAAAGAGATTCAGTTTCCTTCTTTGATCTGGCTTCCTTCTTCTGTCGCCAACACCCCCCCTCAAGCTGGAGCATGGGAGTTCAACATGCCTAGCTTGGACATCAAAAGATTGAACAAAGCAACAAAGCTTGAGGAAGCCGCTGCCATCGTTGTCCAAAACGTCATCTAGACACTTCAATTTTTTTTCTTCAACGGAGACGCCAAGCTTTTCGAATCCGCCGAATAATTAGTCGAGTAAAGGAACACCATTCTTTTCGAACCTTCACCGTATTCGAACAAACAGGGGGAACGCCATTCTTTTCGAACACCCTGAACGCCGACTTTTTTATTGCCTGCTAAGGAAAGAGTTGTCTGTCTCTGTAAAACAACCCTTCTCGGACAACTTCTTCAAGATTGATGGTTGGGCGGGATTCCTCGACAGCAATGTTTTTCGTTGAAGGAGTTCATGATATTCTTTAGTGAGGGAGAACAATCAAAGAAAATCAAAAATTACAATATCCCGCCGGTAGGCATTGAATTTTGTATGCCCACCGGCAGGGGAAGAAGCGTGTTTGAGGTCTCAAGAGTGTTTGCGACAAAACTAGAGTGTTTGCGACAAATTTTTTCCGTCGCAGAGTCAGCGAAATTTTGTAGTGTAAATCCCTCTTCAGAATCAAAACTCCCATGTTTTCCGGGTTAGAGGGAGTATATAAATTACGGAGTATGATTTTAAAGTCAATGTTGGTCTATCATATACAAATCTTGTTTTTAATTCGTTTCATATTCGGATTCGTATTCGAAAAAATTAAATAAATACAAATTTAAATATATCGGTATTCATTTCGATAAAGTTTGTTTACAACTCTTGTTTCATACCCTGAATGTTGATCTTGGCTTTCCAAAGGTTCGTTCTAGCTTCGATCTTATTTCAATGATGATTTATTATCTTTTTTTTCTCAAGTATTTGAACATAAAGTGGATGAATTGATGATTTATTCTAGAACCCCGACTCTTAAGACAAAAACATAAATTTTATTTGCAGAAAACATCCTTTATAAACTAATTAAAGATCATTTACGTGCAATAATATTTAAAATATGAAGAATTAAATAAGAATGGAACGGACCTATCACTCCTCCAATAGACTTTTTTAGCCATTGGGAGCTCCTGAACGGTCTTAACTGAACTTGGCTAGGGCGACATTCAAAACTCAAAAAACTAAAAAAAAGGAAGAAAAATGTTAGGGGTACATCAAAGGTGTACCCCATATGTCCCCTCTCCCTCCTTGTCTACTACAAAAAGCAAAAAAATTTAAAAAAAATAAGTAAATAAAAGGAATTTGGTACAAGACTTCCAGTTCCAGCCAATACCTACCCCCCACCTACGTTAATTGCACCGCATAAGTATAAAATCAAAAATTTTGACTTTAAAGTCAATTATACTTGCGAGGTGCAATTGACGTAGGTGGGGAAAGTAGTTTGGGTCGAGACTTGGCGGGGGGTTTACCGGGTCGTAGTCACTGGATTCCAGTGTCTCTAGAACCGGTCCCTTTATTTAAATTCTTTGAAGTAAAATTAAAAATATAGATGTAATGCCCCTAAACCGACCTTTGAAACTTTAAGTGAGTTTTAACTAACTAAAAACATTATTCTGAAGAATATCTTATAGTTACTTTGACAAATAAAAAGGAAAAATTAAAATCGTAAAATCTTCTTAGTCGATAGCCGTAACAAGTAAACATAGAATTGGGAGAACTTTGATCGACATGATCGGTTATAAACTTTTGAACGGTGAAAATAGACAAATTGTTCTAACTTCTAAACGTAAAAAAAATTCTTATCGAGACATCTCATGCCATTGATATTGTAAAAATAAAGGTGAAACCCTACTCAAACCCGAATCGAGCGCACTAAGGCTAGAAATATTTGATTTGAGCAAAACTCTTAAATCTGATCGTCAAAATTTGACTCTAGCTACCACCGAAAGGAAAAGTTGTTCAGAATGATGAATCAAAAATCACGAACCAAAAGCATGATCCAAAAATCTCAAATTGAGAAAAAGAAAACACGACCCAACAATCCGATCCCTAAACATACCCAAAAGTTTGATGTCACTGATGATGTTTTTGGCTAGTTTTTCCAAACCATGGGTACAAAAGCAGGCATTTCTAGGCCTATATAAATCCATTGTCCTTGCCATCTCACACCGTCATCGTTTGAAATACTCGTCAATTTTAGTTTAGGCTATTCTGCCACGGGGCTAAGTCGCATCCTAACTTGGCATAAAGTCAACCCAATCCTGTCTTGATTTGCTCAAATATCCATCCAGGTCTGTACAATACAGTATTACCGAAATCGTACTGCTACTGATATATAATGCTCATATGATACTTTTTGTATTTTAGGATTCAATTATGCTATCACTATTCATGTATACAATTTTTATTCGCATATAGAAATATTGTTCGATTACTATTTAAAAATATTGCAACTTTTTTAAAGTAGAAAAACGTGATATAAATATTTATTACTATGACCTAACATATTTATGATATTTCAAGTAATTTTTTTTATTTAAACTATATTTTTTTACACTCGGGGCAGAGAATTTTCTTTACTAGGGGTTCCCTTTTAATTTTCCACAAAAATTATTTTTTAACACTCTACGGAGTATATTCTAAATAAAAAATATTTGACCAGGGCCACTGCCCTCATAAATTAGAGAGAAATGCTAGAGTCACAAATATTTCAGTTACAAAATACACAAACTTACCATTTGTGTACCTCACTAAATGCATAAAATGATGTTGAAAAATTGAAAAGTAAACATAAAAATACACAAATGGTAAGTTTGTGTATTTTGTAACTGAAATATTTGTGACTAGCATTTCTCTAAATTAGATCCCCCCTGGTTACGACTGTTCAGAAACATAGTTACGATACTACTTCCTCCGTTTCTCAAAAAAGTTTCTCTTTTGACTTTGGAGGAAAATAAGGAAGTGTTAAATTGTACTCCCCTCATTCCATTAAACCCTTCCACTTTTGACTTTTGGCAAAAATAAGGAAAGTGTAATTTTGGTTGACTTTCCAATTTTGCCCATGATGTGATGGGTAAAAGTAAGATGTGATAGTTTGGTTATTAGTGAAAAAGTATGATGTGATAGGTAGGGTATGAAAAAGTAAGGGCAAAAGTGGTTTTTTAATAGAAAGTGGAAGTGTTTTAGGGAATTCAAAAAAAACGAAAGAGGAAGGGTTTTGTGGAACGGAGAGAGTAGTTGACTTTCCAATTTTGCCCTTGATGTGATGGGTAAAAGTAAGATGTGATAGTTTAGTTGCTAGTAAAAAAGTATGATGTGATAGGTAGGGTATGAAAAAGTAGGGGTAAAAGTGGTTTTTTAATAGAAAAAGGAAGTGTTTTAAGAAAAACAAAAAAAATAAAAGAGGAAGGGTTTTAAGAAACGGAGAGAGTATTGTCTACAGCTAACATGTAAATTATGATACGTTTAGTAAATAATTATTTGCGTGTCATTAAACATAGAGGGCCTGTATACGGGTAGTTATTTTGATAAAATTTTAAGGATGCACATTACTTAGAAAACGCAAACGCTAACCACTACATGTAGATAACCTTTTCAATACACTAATTCTAACCTCTAACTCCATTTCCAAACAAACCCAAATTCAACATTACGTATAAATAATTGTAGTACCTAATGTTTAGATGAAATTTTATACTCACTCTCTCTCATAAAAAATTTCATATTTTTTAGCCTTTTAAATTGATTGTAGTTGTGACCCTTATAGTTCTCATCTTTTTAGTTTTGT
Organism: Cuscuta campestris; assembly: GCA_900332095.2. Taxonomy (NCBI): domain Eukaryota; kingdom Viridiplantae; phylum Streptophyta; class Magnoliopsida; order Solanales; family Convolvulaceae; genus Cuscuta; species Cuscuta campestris. The sequence goes on along the minus strand of OOIL02004368.1, from coordinate 1,073,950 downwards.
AATGCTTTTTTGAGGATAAAATTTCACCTTTTAAAAACTCCAGATCAATAGGCTGTGTAAAGTCCTTTTTTTGTGAAAATTAGGAGCACATAATATATAACCAAGCACACTAATATTTAAATAGGTTGTGAATACAGTTTTTTTAAATGCGAGTAAAAAATTTTAGTTGTTGTTAAAATATACAAGACAAAATCAATTATACTCCCTCCGTTCCACAAAACCCTTCCGGTTTTGACTTTGGGGAAAAATAAGGAAAGTGTAATTTTGGTTGACTTTCCAATTTTGTCCCTGATGTGATGAGAAAAAGTAAGATGAGATAGTTTGGTTATTAGTGAAAAAGTATGATGTAATAGGTGGGTATGAAAAAGTAGGGGTAAAAGTGGTTTTTTAATAGAAAGTGGAAGTGTTTTGTGGAAAGCAAAAAAAACGAAAGAGGAAGGGTTTTGTGGAATGGAGTGAGTACATTATAAGTAATTGTGCTTTAGAAAAATTTTTAATCAACGGTTGCAGAAACGTCTGGGTTGTGTAATGGTACAAGGTTAATAGTTGAAGTGTTGCGAAGAAACATTATCGGTGCAATTGTTGTATTAGGAAACAATGCCGGTGAGAAAGTTTACATACCAAGAATGAATTTAGTACCGTCAGATCCTGGATTACCGTTTAAGTTTCAAAGAAGACAATTTCCAATATCTTTATGTTTTGGCATGACAATCAACAAGAGTCAAGGCCAAACATTATCATTTGTTCGATTATTTATTCTTGATCAAATCGGTATTCACTCACGGTCAACTTTATGTTGCAGTTTCACAAGTGAAAACTAAGAGAGGATTGAAAGTGTTAGTTTTAGATGACAACGGTAACCTTTGCAATTGTACCAAAAATGTGGTTAACCCTGAAGTTTTCCAAAAAAAATGGATTTAATTGATACATTTGTACATTCTTTTCAATTTTTATATACATGAATTTAAGTTACCATACTCTGTTTATGTCGTATCTAACATTCTATATTATATTTACCTTTATTCTTTAATTATTTTCATAAAACAAAAAATTAACAGAGCTAAAAATAACATGCGTTAGACCCCGTGCGTTGCACGGGTTAAATACGAGTAATATTTTATAAATATGGACTAAATATGAAAAACCTCTTATTATGGAGGACTACTTAACTTAGAGAAGGATTTAGTCCATATTTTAACTACTCGATGACTTTTTTTTATTTAAATTCTTTAGTCAAATTGAGAATATAAATTCGAGATTCAATAAACCAAAATTAAGAGTACTACCTCCATCCTATCCTATCCTAAAGTGTTTGTTATGTTTTGATTTTTTAGAGTTAAAATTGACAAATTTAAACTATAAATTAAATAAAATTCATACGAGTAGTAAATATTAATAAGAAAATAAATTTATTAGATCTATAGCATAAGATATTTTCAAAATTGGACAAACACTTATGGATGGATGAAGTAATAATCAAAGATTTAGAGGCAATATGCAATCAATTATGCATGGCGGTACGGTGTATGGACGCAAGATGACTAGTTGGCAAGTTGACCAATAGGGAGTACTTCTTTGACCCGAGGATGAGGCGGCGGGCACAAGATAAGCTATAAATACATTATGCGTGCATTAATCTTTCCCTCGGTGTGCGCACTTTCCATTTTGAGTAAATCCCCCTCTACATATATATATATATATATATATATATATATATATATATATATATATATATATATATATATATATATATATCCTTGAGAAATCAATTAATTAAGGTGGAATTTTGGCAAGATTTTAAAAGAATATTTGGTATATGTAGTGCATGCTACTGTTTGGGTTGGTGTACGTACATCTTCTCTAGCTTCTGAGTTTTGGCCATGGAAGATCTCAAGTTGCCCATCATTGACTTGAACCATTCTGATGTGCACTTCACTGCCTCCTCCATTCTCAAGGTTAATTATTAGTACTGATCCCTCTCTTTGCGAAAACATTTCTTATTTTGATTTTTGGCTTATTTTTTTCTAGTAATTTACGCTTTCCAATCATATCATGAGCGTCGAAGAAAAAAAAGATAAATTACTTGATGATGCAAAATAGATGGAGCATATTGTAATGACTTTATTTGGATACATTACTCATTTTCGACGTACAAAAGCAAAAGTGTTTTGAAAACAAACGAAAGGCGGAATGTTTTGAAAAGAATATTAATGAAGTTTGTTCTAATCATATAGTATATAATTTGTGTCACTAGGCGTGCAATGAATGTGGCTTCTTTTACCTAGTGAACCACGGGGTGGAGAAGGAGTTGTTGGCGGCGGTTTTCGAGGAGAGCAGAAAATTCTTTTCCCGTCCTCACGAACAAAAGCTGAGGTCCCTTTCCAAGGGAGGAAGAGGCTTCATACCCTTATATGCCCATAAACTTGATGCTAATTCCTCTACTTCCAAAGGTTCGTAAGGCTCCGTTTTTGATACACGGAATTCAAATTATGAAATTGGAATTGAGAACAATAATTTTAATTCTGTTGCTTGATACGTAAAAAAATACTCCTTCCGTCCCAAAAAGTCCGTCACGTTTCGAAAAATTTGCGTCCTTTAAAGTCTGTCTCATTTCTATTAAAAAACCACTTTTACCCCTTACTTTTTCATACCCTACCTATCACATCATACCTTTTTTCTAATAATCTATGCATCACATCCTATTTTTACTCATCACATCAAGGGCATTTTTGGAAAGTCAACAGAAAATTATCCCTCTTTATTTTACCACTTTAGTCAAAATGTCCTAATCTTTTTGGGACGGAGGAAGCATGTGAATTTGAAATTAGTAGTGCCAAAAATGAAGTGAAATTGGAAGATTCAATTCCATCTAAATAAATTCTATAAAATTTCAATTCCAATTCCATCAATTGCGTGTACCAAACGGGCCCTAAGTCTATCTTTTATTTAGTTATATATTATGGTCAGAGTAAAATTTTACTAAATATAGAATCACAAGCTTGAACTTTTGTCCGAGTAAGTTTTTTTAAAATGAAAAACTATTTAAAATTAAAATTTGATACCATATATATTATTGGTGAACCAACCATATATGGAATTAAATTATGCATTTTGTAAATGGGCATGTTTTTGTTCTTCTTTAATTATTTTACTGAAAATAAAATAAAACAACGCACAGGTGATGCAAAGGAGAGTTTTACTATAGGCCCTTTGTTGGAAAATGGTGAGAGTGGTGATGATCTTAACATTTGGCCCCGTGAAGGTATATATATTATATAGTAGGTTCCCTCGTGACTGTGAACCATTGCTACTTAATACCCATACCCCCATTTCTAAACATTTGTCCAATTTTAGCCTTTTGGGGTCAATCACTTTAGACATTCGAGCTATAGCTAAACAAAATCTATAAAGTTTATTTATTAGATAAAACAATATTTTGAAACTAATATATAAAGAAAAAAGTCCCAGACAATGATTTTTGCATCAATACCTAATATTAATTTTATTTAATTAGTGTTCAAATTTCATTAATTTTAATTTTGAAAAAATTAAAACTGGACAAATGTTCAGGGATGGAGAGAGTATAACACTTCAATTTGTCACATGAGATTTCAAGGTCAAGAAAAACATTTTTCAATGATTTTGGAATGAAATACTCGTAATTTAATCATTACTTTAACTTCTTGCTGCAAATCATATTTATAATGTGGGTTTAATTTTGATTTTCTTCCTTTAAATTTTGTGAATAAATTATCGTCAGATGTCTTCCCAACATGGAAATCAACAATGCAAGATTACTATGGAAAAGTTCAGTAAGTCATGACTCATTAAACTACCCTCTCTATGTTTCCCTAAAGAATATTTCCCATTAATTTATCATAATATTGATGTTAAATAAATGTAAATTATTTAGTCAAAAGTCTATTACCCCGTCCCAAGTATATAATCTAAGTTATTATTCTGAGTTCTCAATAATTTTATTGAGGAAAAGTGTTAGAGACTATATTAATCATTCAGTTCTGTTCTAATAAAAATATATTCACCACCAGTTATTTGAAGTGATACAATACTTTTGGAACGGGGGAGTATATATAAGGAATATTATAAATAGTAAGATGCATGTGACATTATAATTTTATTTTCTAAAAATAAATTTTATTACTATTATTTAACAAGAACTTAAACTAGGGTATGTTTCAACTTTCAAATGCGTGAATAATTTTTGCTTTAAAATTGTGGCGCTGTTCAGATCCGCTGGAAAAAAATTGATTTCATTGATCGCTCTTTCCTTGAACATGGAAGAAGATTTCTTTGTAAAAAATGGTGCGATGGTCTCACCAGCTTCCTTTCTTGGATTGCAACATTACATTGGTACGTATATATCATCCCTTTTATCAAATTTTTAATGAAAATATATGTAAAATAGAAGATACAATATGATCACATAAATCGTGTGTAATTGTAACTTTAAATTTAGGAGGAAGAGAATAAACCATTTCTTGCACTCGACCATAAATTTTACTCCCTTCGTTCCACAAAACCCTTCCGGTTTTGATTTTGGGAGAAAATAAAAAAAAGTGTAATTTTGGTTGACTTTCTAATTTTGCCCTTGATGTGATGGAAAAATTCTAATTTTGGTTTGGTTATTAGTGAAAAAGTATGATGTGATAGGTAGGGTATGAAAAAGTAGGAGTAAAAGTAGTTTTTTAATAGAAAGTGGAAGTGTTTTGTGGAAAGCAAAAAAAATGAAAGAGGAAGAGTTTTGTGGAACGGAGGGAGTAACTTTTTGAACCTTTGTTAAGCATCCGACAAAATTAAAATAGTCTATCGACCTAACTTTTAGTTGATTTGATTCATTAAATTAAATCACCCATTTGTACGAGGAATAATATATGTAGTTATACTTTGGGTATATATTTTTATTTTACTTTTAGGAGAACGGGGTGATACCGACGAAGAAGTATATGGTGCTTCAGCCCATACCGACTTTGGGACTTTGACACTGCTAGCAACCGATGGTGTTCGTGGCCTTCAAGTAAGTTAGTTTGACAATCTTTTCTTTAAAGGGATAAATGTATTGTAACACCGGATATATATTCACTACATGCACTAATATTTTGGTAATTTTTTTACTCAACGTATAGTAGTGCCTTAGTTTTCGATGGAATAGCTTCTTTTTTTTAATTGTGTACTTGCCATTTTTATTAAACTAAAAATGAACTAATTTTAATACTCCTGCCATCTAAAAAAGTATTATTACACTCTTTACTATTTAAAAGTCACGGAAATTTTTATTTATTTGGACGTTTTGATTGATTATTTGATAAAGTAAAATATTCTTATTTTGTAGAACTCTTGACGTAATTTTTAAATATGTAAATTTTATTTTTAATTTCTATACCAATCTTCAAAAAAATGAATTAAAAAAAAACTTGAAATTTTGTTTCGTTTTACATTAAATGTAAAACATTTTTTAACGGAGAGTAGAAATTACGTGTCCGACACATAAAAAATGAACCCACTATGCGGAAACTCTGGGTCCGCCACTGGTCACAATGTGACAACCAAGATATATAATAGTAACAATTTGTGGATGACTTGGATATAATTTAAATAATTTTTTGATTTCTATTATAATGACCAGGTCTGCAGGGACAAATTTGCGGAGCCAAAGGTTTGGGAGGACGTACCACATATAGATGGGTGAGTGTATATATATAAATATAAATACTCCAAATTAAACGTGACATTATTTTTGTGGACGTTTAATTGTTTTAATTTGTAATTAATTTGCATTGAGCTAGCAATGAATGAAGTTTTATTTGTTACGTTTTGGCTTTGATTTCGTCCCACGAACAGGGCCTTCATTGTGAACATTGGTGATGCCATTGAGAGGTGGACTAATGGCATATTTTTGTAAGTTCAAGTTTCTTTATTACTCTTATTGGGAAAAAATTGAAATTTAGATTTTGAGTCAAATTTTAAAAATTCAGTAATATATGCAAGTTTGATGCAGACTATCTTAAATTAATTAATTAATTGTACTCCGTATTAATTAGAGTAATTTATCTAAATAGTACTAAAACATAATGACTTTTTCAAAATAGTACTGTATATTTTTATTTCCTAATGTAGTACCACTGGTCATTGTTCAAGTAAATGTCCACTGCCACTGGACATTGTTCAAACTAAATGTCCACTATCACTGGACATTGTTCTCGCCACTAAACAGTATTCAAGTATTATTTAGATAATTATTTAGTATTCCCTCCGTCCCGTGAAACATTTCCCCTTTCTTTTTTTATCCGTCCCACAAAACATTTCTCATTTCTATTAAAAAATCACTTTTACCCCTTACTTTTTCATACCCTAACTATTACATCATACCTTTTTACTAATAATCTATTCATCAAATCATACTTTTACTCATCACATCAAAGGACATTTTTGGAAATTCAATACCAAAATACACTCCCTTAAATCCCTCCTAAAAAAAATGTCCCATGTTTCATGGGACGGAGGGAGTACGATTTAGTGCAAATATCACTATTAATTAACGGTTACCAAATTGCTGATATTCTTTGAAGGTCGAACCTGCATAGAGTTATACCAACCGGACAAGAACGTTTTTCGGTATGTAATGAAAATTCACCTTAAATTATTAGTGCATACATTGCATTATTTTTGGGGGTTTACTTACTAATGTTATTATATATGTAGGTGGTTTTCACACTAGACGCCAATCCGGATTGGAGTATAGAATGTGCAGAGACTTGTTGCTCTCAATCATCTCCCTCACGGTACAATAATTAATTAATTAAATAATTATAGGGAGTAATAAATATAATTAAACTTGATGGTGTTATATACTATTCAGTTTTAATTAATGTGGAACATGAGCTTAATTATTATTATTATTATTATTATTATTATTATTATGCAGATTCCCCCCTGTCCGCTTTGGGGACTTTCTGGCCGAACGTTTCAAGCGCTTACATGACACGGCGGCCAAACAAGAATCTTAACCACAATTCATGCTTGATCTCCATGGCCGCCGCCGCACTACGGCGGATCTATAAATCTTGGGCTGTGGATGGGGTTACGTTTTGTTCTAATTTGTATCAACTAACATACATGCAACATGTGGAACATTATGTAAACAAGTTTTTAATTTCATTAAATTAAAGATTACATTAAATAATGTATTTCGTTTTACACATTTGTAAAATAATCTATAATTCTCTTTCTTAATCCCGCAAAATCCTTTTTAAAGATTCAAAATTCTCCTCGCGTGATATGTCATTCAAAGGTGTTTTAGGTGCACTTGTATATTTCACTCTAAAACCGATAAAGCACGGTTGATTGAAAGATGATGAAACGTTCAAATTCAGGTTTAATGAAGTATTGTCACTTAAAGAGGCACTCTAAAATTATATTTCATATACAATTAGTGAAATGCATGCAATAAAAAACAAAATTACTATGCCCATCAAAATATAATCCCAAAAAATTACCCTGCCCACACTCAATAAAAAATGGGATTGAGAATGCCGGGACACTACAAAAAATATGCCAAATAATTTTTAAAAATTAAAAATAATGTTGAATACATAGTGAGTTGAGAACACACAATACTAAGTTGAGCATTACAATGCCAACTTAAAAATGAAACACTAATTTAATGCAAAAAACCCGAGCTTCACGCCCACCTAAGATTCGTAATGTGTATCCTGCTTAATGGATTTGGCTCTTTGGAATGTTTGAATAATTCTGATTTGATGGTAATAAATTCTGTTTTGAGCTGATTTTGGTTTTATTGATCTAATTTGAATATAGTTATATCTAAAGTTATTTCTGATCTTATTTGGTCTGATCTGATTTGAATTGAAGTAATTTTAAAACAAATAAGAATAAGTAAGAAAAAAGTAAATTAGTCATATTTAGATAATCAATATTTTAATCCCATTAAAATCTAATTTAATACTCCATCCGTGTCAAAAACTCATTTCCCTTTCTTTTTTGTCTCTCACACTTTTTCCATTTTCTATTAAAAAACTATTTTTACCCTTACTAAGGCAGCCTTCCGTTCAACTTATTTTTTCTGTTTATTACTTATTCTTATTAAAATCAGATCAGACCAGACTAGATTATCAAATCAGATCCAATCAGATTAGGTCAGATCCAATCACATCAGATTCAATCAGATCAGATCGAATCGGATCAGATCCAATTCGATCATATCCAGTAAGATCAGATCCAATCGGATCTGAATTTCAAAAAATTAGATCATATAGGCAAACAGAACGCAACCTAATTCTTAATCTACCGTACCTAACACATTATACCTTTTTACTAAGACTACTAGGTATACCGCTCACGCCCACCGGCGTTATCGTGATTTTCACGCCCCGGGGGCGTTAAACACCGCCCCCGGCGGCGTTACCCAGGCGTGAAGCGGGCCGCGTCATTCGTTAGACGCTGATGCTTCCCCTCCCCCTCCTCCCCTAACGGCTCTAATAGCCGTTGAAGACCAAAAAAATTTTGGTTATAAATTTCAACCCATTCTCTCACACCTTCACTCTTCTTCAATCTTCTTCATAAATTCTTCAATTTCAAAATCCCCCCCTCTTTTCAAGATGAATCCTTCCGGCTCCGGCTTCTTTCCCGATAATCTCGCGCCAAGCGATGCCGCGATGTGGTATTACCAAGAGTTGGGCGATCAACCGCCGACCTTCGAGACGCAACAATCGGGGTACGTTGAGCGAGATTCGGTTCCAGGGACTCAACCGGAACCGAGCGGCTCGAAAACAGGTACACGCCAGAAAAGCCACAAAGCAAAAGGCACGATGACCGAGGCGGCACAGTCAATCCAAAAGTGGACGCCAGAGGAGGAGTTTATTGGCGTTGGCTTGGGTTGACGTCTCCGAGCATCCTATCATTGGTAAAAATTATATTTTTTCAAATATATTTATATTTTTATTTATATAAAATTATATCTAATCGTGTCATAAAAAATTGTGTTATACTTTTTTAAAGGTTCAGAGCAAACGAAGGATGCTGATAGAATTCAGGATGGGTATGGACAACTGGATTGGGCAATAAGACACTTGGGCTGAACCACATTAAAATAGTTAGTTCAACTCAAGAGTTTATATACCGATTATTTTCCTCACACTTTTCCGATGTGGGATACTCTTAACAGATGCGATGTGGGATCGTATTGAGGAAAAGTTCTTCACGGCGATGAACAAGGACGGCTCCTACCGTACCCGGAACCAACTTACTTCTAAATGGAGCCACATCAACCGTAAAGTCCGAAAGTTTGTCGGAGTTTACGAGGAATGCTCCCGGTCCCGGAGGAGCGGGACGAATGACGCCGATGTTCTCCGGCATTCCACGACCGGTATCAAGATGACGGGTACCAAGGCAAGGTGCCCATCAATCTTTGGAGGATTTTGAGCCGTTCCCCGAAGTGGCAACAACTCAACAATCCCGACGGCGGATCGTCAAAGAAAAGATCCTCCGTCGACGCCGAGGTTGAGGTCGACGAGACTATCGGTTCGTCCGATCAAATCCCTCCCTTCAACGTTGCGGATTCCGATGACGAGGACCCCATTCCACGGCCGATCGGAAGAAAGAATGCAAAATCCATTGCCTCGGGTTCGGGAGGGTCCGACTATGCTTCCGTTTCTTCTCGTGATGAAATCAGACGGGCAATGGTTGAACAACTTCGGGTGTTCAATCTTCGAGAAGAAGAGAGGTTGAAGCTAAAAGAGAAGGAGTTGAAGCGAAAGGAGCAAGACGACGAGATCAAAATCATGGAAACTGACCTTTCTACGTTGTCGGGTTTCAAACGGATGATCTACGAGCAAAGACAAAGAGAAATCAAGGCAAAATATAATTTACTTTAGTTTTTTTTATTAATGTATCTTTTTTATTATTGTCGTTTTTTTATTTTAATGAATATATTTTTTAAATTTTAAATTATTGTCGTTTCAATTTCTTTAAATTTAGTGAATGTTTTTTTTATTGTTCGTGTTTCAATATAATTAAATAATAAATTAATTTAAATTTAATAATTTAAATTTAGAAGATGTATATTTAAAAATGTAAAAAATGAAGGTTTGAAGCCCCGGGGCTTCAAACCTATTTTCAGTGAAATTTTGGTGTAAGTTAAAGCTGGTGTGGCAGAGAGAGAAAGTTTGAAGCCCCGGGGCTTCAAACGTATTTCCAGTGCTCTAATAATCTACTCATTACATCCTATTTTTTCTCATCACACCAGTGATATTTTTGAAAAGTTAACACAAAATATCTCTCCCTTAAAATTTCTAAAATTCAAAATTAGAATATCTTCATAAAAGCGGTTATTATCTATATCCGATTTAAGAAATCCGATTGGTAAACGGATACGAATTTGGTAATCATACATCTGATCCGTTTATAATTTGCCCCGCATTCACATCCGTTTAAGTAACCGTTTATCTGTGTTTCAGATCCGTTATATGTAGTTTTTTCTAATTTTTTATATTTATATTTTGTTTCTCTATTCATATCGCAAAGTATAAGACATTTTTATTAACAAAATATATGTGTAGACACATAAAAATAAGTATATATACATTTACTGTGTATATCTTTTTATCATATGAAGTTAGCGTAGAATATCATAAATTATAGAAAGTAAGAATATAATTATCACATAAGACACCCAAATAGATTTAATAATATTTTGAATTTAATTCAATTGAAAATTAAAGTATTATTTAATTTGATTTTAAAAATTAGAAACAGATATGGATATATTTAATATCCGACGGATGCAGATACGATTTTAATTTTTTAGTATTCGTTAAGATCCGTATCCGAATTTGTTATTTGATCAACAGAAAAATTAGCATCGTTATTCACGGATTTTCAAAAAAAATGGGTCTGCGATCCCTGTTCTCGAAGAAGAAGAAATCGACCGCCGCCGCTTCCACCGGCGGCGCCACTCCTTCCCCGGAGGAATCAGCCCCTCCGATGCTCCGCGCGCTCTCCATCTCCTCCTCACGCCTCCAAATCGCCGAGATGGAACAAGTCTTTGCCAAATTCGACGCCAACAGCGACGGCAAGATATCCGCCTCGGAGCTCGGATCCATCCTCACGTCCCTAGGCGCCACCGCGACGGAGCAGGACCTGGAGGATTTGATCAAGGAGGTGGACCGTGACGGCGACGGCCACATCGATCTCCAGGAATTCATCGAACTCAACACCAAGGACGTCGATCCGGAGGAGATCATGGCGAATCTCAAGGAGGCGTTCTCTGTTTACGATATCAATCGGGACGGGACTATTACGGCGGAGGAACTGCATCAGGTGATGGGAAGCCTGGGCGAAGGCTGCTCGATGGCGGAATGTAGGAAGATGATTAACGGCGTTGATTCCAACGGAGATGGGATGATTAGCTTCGATGAATTCAAGGTCATGATGATGGCTGGTCTCGCCTGAGCCAGAGATTATCCAAATACTGGTAATAATTTGTTGAAATTTCAATTTTGAACACATTGAAATTGATTTTTAGGGTTTTGGGATCTTCATACCATTCAGATGTTTAACATTGATTGGTTAGTATTTGTAAATGCTAGTTAATTCATCAATAGTTTTTGTTTGTTCAATCCGCAGAACTATTTTGGGGACTAATTGAATCATGTTAAAGAAATATACGGAGTAATTAAATGGGTTCATGCTATCTTGTTCTTAACCATCAAACCATTATTTGTAGTCAATTAGCCCAAGAGAGGCACTATCAATCTCAATTTTTTAAATTTTTTAATCAAACTAAATGTAAGAGAGAGATAAATCTATTATCAGAGCATTGGAGAGAATGTGAAATGCTATATACTGATATCCATAATGGCACTTCACGCCATATGTATAATTTGAGAATTACGTACGTGTATAATAGGCTAAAATTCACCGTTGGTCCTTCAACTTTATATGTTGTGCACGATTGGTCCTTCAAGTTTCAAAAGTCCATAAATAGTCCTTCAACTTTATGAGTTCAGCATCATTGGTCCTTCAAGTTTTAAAAGCTCATAAGTAGTCCTTCAGGTACACGTCAGACCTCCAGATGAAGTTCTTTTGACAGTAAATATTAAAAGATAAACAAAATACTAGTTTCATATAATACGAGTAAATTCTACTAGGTACGACTACTCCGTATTATATGGAGCTAATATTCCATTTAGCTTTTAACATTTATTGTCAAAAAGACCTCATTTGGAAAGCTGACGTGTACTTGAAGGACTATTTTTGCACTTTTAAAACTTGAATGACCAATCGCGCACAACTCATAAAGTTGAAGGACTATTTATGGCCTTTTAAAACTTGAAAGAACAATCGTGCACAATTGATAAAGTTGAAGGACCAATGGTGGAGTTTAGCCTGTATAATATTGATGGGTATATCCTTATACCCGACCCAGACAACCGAAAGGGACATGTCAAAATATGACCGGTCACTTTCATCAATCGCCAAATGAGGTTAACTCTTCGATTGAGACGGGTCAAAAGTTGACCGGTCACTTTCCTTAAAAAAGTGACCGGTCACATTTTGGGCGATAGCCAATTCGTCACTTAATGTTACGAAGGACATTCTAGAAGACCAAAGAGGGAGTTGAGTGCATGAAATGACCGGGTAACTTTTCAGAGAAGGTCACCGGTCATATCACTTTACTTGGCTAACATTGGTCCAGTCTCTTAGGCATGGTGAACCACGTCAGAGGTCAAGAGGACACCCCGCCGCTCATCCATCACGAGGCACACAGTGAAAGACATGTTTGTCATTTTGCAGGGTTGATTGGATTGAGAATATCCATTTTAGTCTTTGATTGAACAGTGCTTTTTGGTTATATTAGTAACAAGTCCATGATTGTACAATGCTTCCATTATCTACAGTGACCTTCCCACGAGCTTCCTATTTTGTCCATGGATGAACAGGGGAAGGTCACAAATCCTCCTCTATAAATATGATGATATTTGATAAAGGAGGGGATCTATTCTTTATCTCACTAAAAAACTAGTACACTCTTGAGACAGAGTAAGAAATATATTTCGGACTGAGAAGATTTACCCGGTCTAGGTCATACTTTGTGTTCTTATTGTGTGGTTTATATTACGGGTCAAGTGTCCAGGTCAAATCCGGTCAACCCACCCATCTATATTTACACCATCAAATATGCTAACAAATTTTAAAATATACTCTCTCCGTCCCGGAGTATTCGTCCAATTTTGACTTTTGAAACTGTTCATCTAAGCACTTTGACTCATCAAATTCTCTCAATGTGTAAGTCTAAATATAGTCATGTGTGATCTTGTTTGATTTGTCTTAATATAAAGATTATTAATATATAATTTCTATAATTTTTTAATATAAAAATACAAGATAAAATGGATTAAAGGAGTGTATTGGATGGTGTGTAAAAATGAAAGTGGACAAATACTCTGGGAAGGAGGTAGTAGCATATTATAAGTTTTTAAAGTTCGGAATACATGTACAGATATGTACGCGTAAAAATTCGTCTTATATGAGTATTACACATGTATGAATGTATGATTCTTGTATTCACGAAAATATAGGTAATGGATCATCAAAATATAGTCATAATAAAGTGAACAAAAAAACCCAAATACGAGCAAACCATGTTCTACAATTAGATTAGGGTCCCATTTTGTATTAACATTAGAGATTAGTGTTGTTATTTTGAAAAGGTTATCTGACAATAGTCTTTAGCATTAACGTTTTTAGAATTAATCTATATCATTAAAATTTTATTCAAAATGCTAACATTAATCGAAAGTCTATTCCCAAACAAAACCCAAATTAACAATCAACCAGATCCATTAAATACTACTCCGTAAGATATTTTATATTGAATAGTTGATGGGTAATAACCCATGTCAGGTCGGGTCAGCGCTCGACCCGTGTAAAATTTGGATAACAGTCTTTGACATAGGGTAGGGACTGGCCTGCAGGCGATAGATTGCGTTGCGGGGTGACCCTAGAATTGTTCATGTAGGTAGACCGGTCGGGGAGGATCTGACCTAATTTAGCCCTAGAATTTGGAAGATGATCTGCATTCTGAGTGTTTGTGTGTATCATCCTAACTATTATACTCTCTTATTTCCTAAGTCAATATTATTAAGTATTAACCGAGTTAGAGGTGTTCCCAAATTAACCTCTTCGATACTTTTATTTGTTTAGTCAGGAATTAGCCCATTCGATCGACTCACCATATTGGGCCCAGCCCAACTAATTTACACCATCAATAGGGAAGGTAATCAAACTCGAACTCAACTATAATCGACCTGATCAAACTATATTTTTATTTATCTCAAAGGGTAGATCAAAACCAAATAATGTTTCTTTTAAAAAAAAGTTGCTTGCATTGGGAGTAGCAGCCACCGGCACCACCAAGGTGGCAGGGGCGGCGACAAAAGCTAGTGACTACACGAGGCAAGGCTCATAGTGTACTCCTCCGGGACCAAGTCAAAATCATTTTTAGGCTCTCGGCTCAATATTGTCTTTCTATTTGTGAGAGTATTTACGGGGTTGTGACGACTCAGGTTCTTTTTCTGACACATCTTTCGGGCGATGTGTTGGGTACCAACTGCCTTTCTTGTGGAAAAGTATACGGCTCTGGTTGATTTGGATTTTGGAGTTGTACAATGTACAGATTGTTCCCCGGGCTTGCTTTGGTTGTAAACTATCTGAACTTCTCGTCGGTGACAAGTTGGTTATGTAGCCAAAAAGTACATCGTTTGGAATTTGGAATCAAATACTACAGAATTTCAAATGTGGAACCACGTGTTGAAACATTTTATAAAATATCAGAGATTAATGTACAAATTTTTGGAGGAGAAAAATGATGGATTTGAGTGTATTTTGATTGAATTTATAGATCTAATTTTTTTTAAAAAAAAAATAGAGTCCCCCTCTTTATTTCTTTATTTTGGGGGAAGAAGCCATTACTAGAGGGCAAAGGTGATAGGGCCAACTTTTTTTTGGATTATAACACCCAGGGTGCCAGGGTGGTGTGGGGTGGGGCGTTATGGGCAGCTACCACGCCCACTACACTTTCTCTTAGGCTCACTCTGTCCTTGATTTTTCAATTTTAATTGACACGATCCACATTACAATATTTTGATCATTAATGTCTTTAATTATTTATAAATATATATTATATAAATATAGTATTATAAAACTAGATTTCAAGATAAACCTATTAATATTGAATGTATATCACAATTTGAATTTTTTAAATTTATGTTCAAATTTTTTTAAAAATGACCATGAAAGTCATAATTGGATGGAAATAAGAGGAACGAAAGAGTTAAAGTCCAATGAGCTCGTTTAATTTGTGAAATGTGAACAATGAAGGAACCAACATGAACACAATATCTGGGCTGGGTTCAATCAGCTCTAGAGCCGACCCATCGGCTGTAAATCAAGTGTCATTGCACAGGCCCCCATTTCTTAGGGCCCCATTTTTATAAAAGCATCTGCTTAATCATTTAGGGTCTGTTCTTTAGAGCTTGAACTCTTAACTTTCAGTTTCTTCCAATTCTTTCAGTTTTTTCCAATTCCTTCTAGTTTCTTCCAGTTTTTTTCAGTTTCTTCTAATTTCTTCCAACTATATTTATTTTCTTCAAATTCTTCGTACTTTTTGACAAATCACTCTAAAAAAATATATTATTATTATTATTACTACAACTTTGTTTTAATTACAACTTTTATGTTCATAATTATTTATTTCATTTTTGCATCTCACTATTTTTATGATTCACATTCATTTTTCCAGTTTCTTCAACTTTTTAATATGAATAATACCGTTTTTTGTATAGTAATCTACATGAAAAATTAGGAAACTATTTAAAAAATAATGGATAAATAGTTATATAGAATATTTTTTAATCTAAATTTATATGGGTGGGGTTCCCATGACCCCCCTAACCCCCCGGTAAACCCCCCACCCCGCCCCGACCCGAACACACCCTCTACCCCCGTCAATTGCACCCCACAAGTTGATTTTGACTTTGGAGTCAAATTTTGACTCCAAAGTCAAAATCAACTTGTGGGGTGCAATTGACGGGAGTAGGGGGTGTGTTCGAGTCGGGGCGGGGTGGGGGGTTTACCGGGGGGGTTAGGGGGTAGGAAGCGTTAATTTTACAAACGGGGCACCGGAGCGCCCCCAGGTCATCCCATGACATTGGAACCCAATGTCAATGGAACCTTGGTGAATTTATATAAGGTAAATTACATTTAAAGATCTGGAAGAATAATATTATGAAACCAAGAGAAACTACATTTTGGAAAAAAAAAATTACCCAAGAAGTGTAATATTTATGCTAATTTTATATTCTAATTAATTTTTTAACTAGCATTTTATATATGAAAAATAATACTCGTAATATTTTTTTATGTTAAAGACAATCATTAAGATAACGTGATAACACCACCACCACCGACAACAACAACAACAACAACAACAATAATAATAATAATAACAACAACAACAACAAGAATCAGAATGAGAATAATATAAAACTACACATAATTTTTTAAAAAAAGTTTTTTAAGATTTTTCAATTTTTTCTAGTTTTTTCAGTT
The DNA here is from genome assembly GCA_900332095.2 of Cuscuta campestris. Taxonomy (NCBI): domain Eukaryota; kingdom Viridiplantae; phylum Streptophyta; class Magnoliopsida; order Solanales; family Convolvulaceae; genus Cuscuta; species Cuscuta campestris. Next base: position 1,057,303 of record OOIL02004368.1, on the reverse strand, counting down.
TCTTTTAATTTTTTTCAGTTTTTCCAATTTCTTCCAGTTCTTTCTAGTTTCTTCCAGTTTCTTCCCGTTCTTCCTGTTCCTTCAAGTTTCTTCCAGTTTCTTCTAGTTTCTTCCAGTTTCTTCCAATTTCTTCCAACATCCAACTTTTTTTTTCCAATCCTAAAGAACATGCCCTTAATCAAACTAGTTTTTTGACTTGTGCCACGCACATGGTAGAATAAAAAAAATTGATTCTGCAATTTTTTTTCTAGTAGTAATTTCTATAAAAAGTTCTCAGTTATAGTTCGTTTAATATATTTAGTCCATATATATCAAATATCATTATTTTAGTCCCTAACTATTATATTGTTTTCCATAAATGGTCCTTTATTAATATTTCCGTAAAAAATATGGATAATATTGTAAATTCGCGCTCTTTTCTCCTCAATTAAGCTTCCTCTCTCCTCTCGCACTCTTTTACCAAACCCGTCGCTGAGTTTGAAGTTTTGAACCAAAAACTGAAATCATCACTCATCTCCCAATTGTTCGTCTTATTGGTGGAATTCAAAATTAAAACCCGTAACCTTCATGGATGAATTTTATATTTTGTTTTCTTTGTAATTTCTTGAGACTAACTCGTAAAGCTCATTCGTGAAGGTGATTGATTTCGATTTTAGGTTCCACCAGGACGATGAAGAATTGAAAGATGAGTGATCGTTTCGGTTTTGGGTTTAGAGTTTCAAACTCAGCGACGAGTTTGGGAAAGAGTACGAGATGAGGGAGGAAGCGTAATTGAAGAGAGAGAGGAGTAGGAATATACAATTTTATACATGTTCTTAATGGAAAGGTTAACATAGGACTATTTGTGGAAAACAATATAATAATTGGGGACTAAAATATTGATATTTGATATGTAAGGACTAAATATGTAAAATGGCCTAAAAATGAGGATATATCTTTTATGGAATTTGCTCTTTTTTCAATGTAATATTTTTTCTGGAGTAAAAAAAATATACTTCTCACATGATGTTTTATATCATAGGAAAAAAACTAAAGCAGAATAAATAATATTTGAGGAATGAAATATGTACACAACAAAGTTTGTTTTAATACCAAATTTTTTGAAAGATTTCAGGGTATACAACATTTTTGATATGGTTGTAACAGTTTCCATTGTCAACTAGGACAAATATGTTTAATCATGTCTTTGTCTTCACTTACGAAACAACAACATAAAGCTGGCCACGAGTGAATACTGACTTTATTAAAAAATAATTTAACAAATGACAATATTTGACCCTGACTTTTGTTGATGGTCATAACAAAACATAAGACTATTGGAACTTTTCTTCTCTAGAACTTCAGGGGTAGTTCGATATCAGATAATACCAAATTCATTCGGGGTATGTAAACTTCTTCTTCAACTCGATTTTTCAAAACCACAATAGCACCGAAAACGTTCTTTCGTAGCCCGTCAATAATTAATCTTGTACCATTGCACAACATAGATGTTTGGCCAATGTTCCTTAACATAATTGGAACCCTCTTTTGAAAAAATATTTGGTAGTTTGGAATCCCCGAGTATTTGACTTCATTCAAAAACTCAAGCATTATCCAGTCGTCATCAACACCTACAACTTTGAACGAAGGTGTCAGTAGTGCCTAGTCCTTGAAAAAAGAATAACTTTCACATTTTCCAAAAGGTTTTGATAAATGAAATCCACTATACTCTTGTGGGGAGATTTCGTGTCTAGAATCAAGAATTCGAATGGAGTTTCAATTTTAACTACTAAACATGATATTTTTAATAGTAGATACAATAAATAAATATATAAGAAGTGGAAAACAATTTTAACTAATGCTTATGCAATTGTTTTAAAACAAATATTATAATTTTAATTAGTAATGACATAATTGTTTTATATTTCATATAAATATGTATTTTTAAAATGGAATAGAAGGGGAAAATGGTGTAAAAATTTATTTAAAGAGTTGTCTTTTAAAAAATTTAATAAATTTAATATAACCTTTAAAAAAGTAATTAATTAATTATAAGATATTAAAATATGTTTTAAAATGATTAATTAATATAATAATTAGAATATGAAAAGTATTATAAATAAAAGTTTATGGTAATTAAAAGAAATAATCATGAACAATTCTTTAAATAAAAAATAAACTAATAAATGTCATGCATATGGACTAATATAATGATGACACTATGCCATGTGGATAAAAATTTTGCCATGTCAGACGCTACGTGTCTCCACTACAACTAATGAACTCTCTTTAACATATGCTCCTTCTGTCCACAAAAAAAACTTCCCACTTTTGTTTTTTATCCGTCCACAAATAAATTTCACATTTCTATTTAAGAAAAGTTTTTATGTGTGAAAAGTCATGCTTGCCCTTACAAATATAACCCAAATTTCAACTTTCTCATTTCTCACCACTCATTTCCAATCTATCCACCAACTCCTCTTATCCTTTCTTATTTCTAATTCTTCCTTTCTTATTTCTTCTTCTTCCTCCTCTAAATCCCTTCTTCCTCGTCGTTCTTCATCATCCTCCTTTCTTTCTTCTTCTTCTTTTCTTATTTCTTCTTCCTCCCTTTTTACAGATCTATCTGGACCTTTTCCCAGATCTATTTGAAATTCTAGCAGTGGGTGGATCGGAGCAGCGAGTTGGCGGTTGGATCTACCGTTAATTTCCGTTAAAATTCATTCTATCGTCGCTTTGCTTGTGTTGCCGGTCTCTGCTGCCTCGCAGTCGTCGGTTACCTGTTGCATCCACCATTCATCCAATTGCTTGTGCGCTAATTCGCCGGTCACTGGTTGCTTCCACCATCTGTCTTGCTTCGCAAAGGTAGAGCAGTCGCCTGCATATTACACGCTACAGATGTGGGAAGAGGAGGGGAGAGGGGGAATACATAAGAGTAGGGGATCGGGGCAATTTGGAAAAGTCAACTATATTTACATTTTTTCTTAATATGCCTGCCCGGTCAAACCGGGGAGTTTAATTTTGGACGGAGGGAGTATATAGGATTGGATATGATAGGATATAGGATATATGGGATATGATAGGATACAGGATAAGTACACATTATCGATTTATATTTTAATTCAAAATTTGCAACAAGGTCTCTAAATTCTTGTATTGCTCGAGGCCCAATATAGAATTGGGCCGACCATGATCAGCTCGGTTAACACTCAAGAACGGATAATAAAAAAATTAATTGAACATAACACTTAATAAATTACCGATCTTAATTAATCAAGAGCGTGGTATATGTACTTATATAGGCTCTATTAAGAGCGTGGTATATGTACTTATATAGGCTCTATTTGAGAAAAGAGTTAGAGTTTAGAGTTAGTTGAAGTTTAGCGTTAGGTTTTAGAGTTAGACTTTAGTTGTTTACATCAGAGTTAATGATTGGCATTTTCATCTTTTTAGGGAATTTAAGATTCTAAAAGGTTAATGAACTACAAATTATTAAAATTGATATAATTTAGGATGGGTATGAACAACTGGATTAGGCTATAAGACACTTGGGTTGAACCACATTAAAAGATTGAATCCAATCGATTAGTTAGTTCAACTCTAGAGCTTATATACCGATTATTTTATTCTTGGATTTTCCGATGTGAGATGTACTCTAACACTTCCCCTCAAGTGGACAACCGGGCCATTTTGAATCTAACCGGTTGATCACTTGCAAATGAACTCCCATTTCCTTGACTTTTTTTATGATTGCCAACACCTAAAGGACCACGAGTCGTTGGGTATGAACTTCTAGACGAGCAATCGTGTTAAACATGCCACATGCCATTGGGTGTACGAACAACTGGGCTAAAAACTAACGGGTCTCTAGGAATGAACGTCTAGACGGACACCTTGACAAACGAGGTGGGCTAAAACTGGCTCTGATATCATGATAAAATTTGGGATGGGTATGAAGCTTATATACCGATCAATTTTCTCACATTTTTCCGATGTGGGATGCTCTTTAACAAAAATATTTATTTAAGCTTGTATACCAAAGTGCAGATCTCAAATACGGAGTATTAAAAATTTAAAAGTGCAAACGTCCCGCATTCCATTAATTAATTCACTGAATGGATTGATAGATCAGAGACGGTTGAAGCTTTATAGGGGGTGGGGACCTGGGGATTGCCAATGTGAGAAAGAAATTCAAATGAATGGACAAATCATATCAAGGAAATTAATCGAAATACTTGCAGTGAGTCAAAATCTTTAATCGATCGTACACAAAAAAAGAAAAAACCCTATTTCTTCACCACCCTAAATTGTACTACCTCCGTCCCAATTTATAACGCCTGTTTCGGTTTACGATGTTTGACTGAAATTATTTTCAAACCATTTTATATGACAAATGATATAGAATTAAAAAATAAAAATTACATATTGAAAAACTACATCAAAAGATCTACAAAACTAGTAGTGACAATAATATTTTATTTTATCAAATTGCTAACGAAAATAGAGAAAGAAAGTGAATGAAGTTTGACCCTGTGAATAGTAAACAGGCATTATAATTTGGGATGGAGGAAGTAATTTGTATGAAGATACCAATAGGCGGCACAAGCAATACTCTCCCTATAAAATTTTTATGGGTAGAAGTGGAAATTTTGCCTCAAACGCTAAACTTGGTGTTGGAACGCTGGACAGGAGGAGCCTTTTGCGATTAGCAATATGGGAAATTCGAACGACAAAAAAAACTCCCCATTTTAACGGAAAAACACTAACAATATGGAAGATTTCATATTTAATTTGTTCTAGATTATTTATGTCTCATCAATTGAAATATTTTGATATACCCCAAAATAAATTTAATTTGAAAGCGTTAATACGTGATTCACTAAATAACTCTCTCAAGTCGTTCACTAAGCGCATTCTTAGTATGCCGATTCTATAATGCTGCTTCGCAACAATGTTCTTACTACCAATTCTCTAACAGAAAGTGCATGTAAAAATTGCTTGAGAAAAAAGTGAAAAAGAATACTCCCCCCGTTCTCAAAAACACTTCCTCTTTCATTTTTTCCACTTCCAACAAAACACTTCCCTTTTCTATTAAAAAACCACTTTTACCCTTACTTTTTCATACCCTACCTATCACATCATACTTTTTCTCTAATAATCTATCCATCACATCTTACTTTTACCCAGGGGCAAAATTGGAAATCAACTATAATTTAACACTTCCTTATTTTTGCACCAAATCCAAATGGGAAGTGTTTTTCCAAACGGAGGAAGTATTATAATTGATTAACTTCGGTAACATGATGCCATTATTACAAGTCCAATTTATATTTGAAATAGCTTGTTCCTCATTATTCTATATAAAATGAAATATTATTTTCGAACACAACATTGGAATAATGTTTCGCTCACAGTCAATCATGCATGGCATTTATTTTTTTAATGCTAATTGGAGCATATCATCCACTTAAACATTTATTTTGTTGGTGCTAATTAGAGAATCATGTGATCTCCAACATTATTTTAATTGAGGACACTGATGGGAGCATAGCCTTCATAGTTGCCTTCATTGAGGACACTATATGGAAAGTTATCACCATCATTGATTTCATTTAGGATGCTAATTGGAGCATAGCCTTCATCAGTAGTGGTTTCACTTAAAACACTAATTGGAGCATCTTCTTCATCATCGGTTTCATTGAGAACACTATATGGAACGTCGCCACCATCATTGATTTCATTGAGGATGCTAACTGGAGCATAGTAGAATTCATTATTCGTTTCCCTTAGAACACTAATTGGAGCATCTTTTTCACCATTGGTTTCACTGAGAACAATATATGGAACGTCGTAACCATCATTGATTTCATTGAGAATGCTAATTGGAGCATAGCCTTCCTCATTGATTTCACTTAGAACACTAATTGGAGCATCTTTTTCATCATTGGTTTCATTGAGAACACTATATGAAACATCGTCGCGATCTTTGATATCGTTGAGGATGCTAACTGGAGCATAGCCTTCATCATTAATTTCATTGACGCTAATTGGAGCATAGTCTTCAACTTTGATTTTATAAAAGCGTGCTCCACACACAAAAGGACCTATGAATTATGAAGAGAAAAATTAATTTTCCATCAAAAGTGCATCCATTTTTTTTGGGTACAAAAAAGTGCATTCAAAATTATACATAGGTTGTCTAGCAAAAGAAAATATAGAAAATGCAACTAAAAAACTCACTTGACGTGACAAGAATGAGAGCAAGAGCGCAAACTATAACTTGTGCTTTTTCCATTTTTAATACAAAAGCAAATGCTATATATATAGAATTGTTTTTTGTAGAATTTTAGCGGAACTCATCTGTTTTTCATTAATCACAAACCGATATATATACAAGTACAAAGATGGGCTAATCACACAGGCCCAATAACACAATATCTACAGCCCAATTACAAATACCCGCTAACACTCCCCCTCAAGTTGGCGCATGAAGATCCTGAATGCCCAACTTGCACAATAGAAAATCAAATACGGGTTTTGACAAAGGTTTGGTAAAAATGTCTGCCAACTGGTAGCGTGTAGGGACATATCGCGTAGACACCTCGTGTCGCTGAACAGATTCACGAACCGTATGACAATCAACATCAATATGTTTCATACGTTCGTGGAACACTGGATTTGCTGCAATATATAAGGCTGATTGATTGTCGCAATACAACCGTGGAGGATATAAAATGGGGACGCCTAAAGTGCCTAGAATACCGTGCATCCACCGTATTTCCACACACGCATTTGCCATAGCCCTGTACTCGGCTTCCGCAGATGATCTCGCCACAGCTGTCTGTTTCTTAGTTTTCCAAGAAACGGGAGAAGTACCCAGCATAATGAAATACCCGCTAACCGACCGAGGAGAGAGTGGGCAACTCGCCCAATCAGAGTCACAATAAGCTGTAATTTAAAGATTATTCGAGGCACTAAGGAAGCTGCCTTGGCCTGGGTGGCCTTTGAGATATCGCAGGACACGCATTGCAGCATTCATATGATCAAGAGTTGGTGCCTGCATAAACTGAGATAAAACGTGAACAGAGTAACAAATATCGGGGCGGGTGATGGTGAGATAGATCAACCGGCCGACCAGACGACGGTATCGCGCTGGATCTTGTAGAGGAGGCGCTGCCGAGGTAGCGAGACCGTGCGCCGTCGGTAATGGGGTCCCCGCCGGTTTGCATCCTAAAAGGCCAGCCTCTTGTAAAATTTCCAGTGCATATTTGCGTTGACAGAGAACCATCCCAGAAGGAGACCGAGCACATTCAATACCCAAGAAGTATTTGACAGGGCCCAAATCTTTGAGTTTAAAACAGCGGTCTAGATACCGTTTAAAGGAGGCACACAGAGACGGATTATTGCCTGCAACCAAGATATCATCAACATATACCAAAACTGTGAGAATATCAGAACCCCGTCGTAAAATGAATAAAGTATGGTCTTTATGAGCTTGTTTAAAGCCCCAATGACGAAGAGCAGAGCTAAGCTTGTGAAACCAGTTTCGCGAAGATTGTCGCAAGCCATACAAGGATTTGCGGAGACGACACACTTTCCCAGGAATAGAATACCCAGGTGGCAACCGCATATAAACTTCCTCAATTAAATCCCCATGCAAAAATGCATTATTAACATCAAGCTGATGGACCTCCCATTGTTTAGCCACAGCAACAGATAATAAAATACATACCGTACCCATTTTAGCAACAGGAGCAAAGGTATCAGTATAGTCCGTACCAAATTCTTGGTGATTCCCCAAGACCACCAGGCGTGCCTTATCCCGCTCCTTGGTACCATCAGATCGGAACTTGGTGCGAAATACCCATTGAAAACCCAACGCAGTCCAGTCAGGAGGGAGATCTGTGATGTCCCAAATATGATTATTCTCCAAAGCATCGATCTCCTGTTGCATAGCTAGCCGCCAGTTTGCATGCTGCATGGCTTGCTTAAAAGTCTTGGGAACTTTGTGGGAGGAAACGGCAGCTAGAAATCCACGGTACCTGTCATGCAATTTCTCATAATGAACAAAATTATGGATAGGATACCGAGTACCTGAAGAACGGGAAGCGACAAGAGAAGGAGCAACATGAGCCAATGTCTGGGCGGTATGACAATAATAATCGGAAAGATGGGCGGGGGGGCGACGTATACGGAC
>OOIL02004368.1:1009551-1034987 GCA_900332095.2 Cuscuta campestris | reverse complement strand
CGGGGGGTTAGGGGGGGTAGGAACCGTCAATTTTACGAACGGGGCACCGGAGCGCCCCCGGGTCATCCCATGACCTTGGTTCCCAATGTCATGGAAACCAAGGTGATTTTTTTAGTGTATTATTTCTCTCTTCTACATCAGTATCATATTAGATTTTTTTTATTTCATGCTCCTTCCGTTCTATAAAATCTTTTCCCTTTCATTTTTTTTAATTTCCTAAAACACTTCCACTTTCTATTAAAAAATCACTTTTATCCTTACTTTTTCATACCCTACTTATCACATCATACTTTTTCACTAATAATCAAACTATCACATCTTACTTTTACCAATCACATCAAGGGCAAAATTGGAAAGTCAACCAAAATTACATTTTCCTTATTTTTGTCCAAAGTCAAAAGTGGAAGGGTTTAAAGGAACGGAGGGAGTATTTTTTTTTATTATAGGTGAGAGTGTACGTACGTCAATTTACCAAGCTACTTAAACTAATATGGAATAATATAAATTAATGTTAAAATAGTTTTAAAATATTTGATTTTTAATAATTAAATTTAAAATACATAAAATAATATAATGTGCAAATATTGAATTATCATTGTATGCCAAAAGCCACATAAATTAAAGAGTGAATTAAATTTGGTACCAAATTGCCTTTAATTTCTCTAAATGCTAGCCGCCATTCCTCCCTCCGCCAGACATGGTCTGTTGACCGTCAAACATTTTTGAGCATTTTTATAAAAGATAATTTTCCTCGTCATAAAATAGAATTTATACAAATTCTTTTAATTGGTCTCAAATCGTTTTTTATACTTCTTTCATTTTCTATTTAGTAGATATTCTTTGTCTCAACTTAAAATAAAAAATATCATATCATCTACTCCCTACGTCCCACAAAAAAATTTCCATTTTGAATAATATTTAGTCAAATATTTATACGTTTTGACTACAAATTGTGAGAAAAGTATATTAAATTATAAATATTAAATTATAAAATAAATTTAATATAATTGGATTCATCTTAAAATCTAGTTTTGATATCTCAAATTTTTTAGCATTTCTTTATTTAGATTATATTTAATTTAAGGTCAAAGCGTGTAACTGTTTGACCAAAAATACATCAAAATGGGAACTTTTTTGTAGGACGAAGGGAGTATTATTTTGTAAAGTTTTCAATATACTCCGGTAATTTCTAAATATGTAAATTTTTATTTTCCTAATTCTAATATAATTTTCATATAAACTGAATGAAAAATAATTGTAGCAAAACATCTTAATCCAAAATAGGTAGCTTGAATTGGGATGAATAATAGATTAGTATATGCCTCATAATATTTTTTCTTATAAATACATTTTAATCATATTTTATGCTTCTATAGTTTACAATCCGCCCAAAATTTTCTTTCTCACTTTTTTTTGGCAAATATCCTCAAAAGACACTAATACCCCGATTGACTATTACCCACACATCACTCTTTTTTTTGGATTTTGTACTCCATTACTTATCTTATTTATGATTATCTATCACATCTTTACTAGTCATCTACACTTCTTACTTTATTCACCTTCTCTAAACATTCAAGGACAGAAAGGGAAAGTCAAAGTATTTTTTACTTCCCCAAAATATTCTTGTTAAGTCAATCCGAGAAGTAAATTATTGGTCGGAAGGAGTATTATTTACTATTTAAAAAGTCAAATTTTATTAGTTTTTTTTAACCTATTTCCATTACTCATTTTATAAATAATGTATTTATGTCTTCTCTTGTTTCGTACTCTATAATTTTAGATGTGTTTTTTTAATATCAAATTTTTATTTTTTAATTACACCACAATTCTCAAATAAATCGAATTGAAAATAATTTCAGTCAAACATCGTATGCCGAAATGGACGATTTAATTTGAGAAGAATGGAGGAAGTATAATATGATCATTTTATGAGTCACATTTTTGTATTTCAAAAAAATCCTTATGCTGGCCTGATAGATACACCACGGCCATAAATCCCATAATATATATGATCATTTTATCAGTCACATTTTTTGTACTCCATTTTTTTTGTTACGAGTGCATGATTAAAATGCAGTGAAGTTCCCCACTTGGCCAGTTCCTCCGCTGAAGAGTTGAAGAGTAGACGTAGATCCCCTTTTATGTCTTTTAGTTTTTAAAGTTTTGTATTTTTTTAGGAAGAAGAGCCATACATGAGTATTAAGAGAAGGGGTCGCATATTTCACTATTTGGTCACATGAATAACAAATTTTAACCTACAAACGTAGTGTGTGTATACGGTACATCCAATTGTACTCAATTAAGCCCGAACATTCTCATTTGCCTTTCGCATTTCTATAGCCGTGATTTCACAACCCGGGTCTTTCCAATTCATCCCCACTTTCAAAATTCAAATTCTTCACTAGAATCGAAGTGTTTGCAGCTACGCACAACATCACCGCGGAAGAAATGAACATGTAGAAAGAAGAAGATGCATAAGCTTCTGCTTCATTGAGGTACAAGATTTTTCCTTCTATTAGTGTCTAATTTCCTGTCTGAATTCCAAATTTATCAGCAATCTAAACCTCAAATCTTAATCGGAAAGATCTCAAACCCTAAATGGAATATTTTTAAAGTTTTGTATTTTTTAGGAAGAAGAGCCAGACAGGAGTATTAAGAGAAGGGGTTGCATATTTCACTATTTGGTCAAAGGAATAAAATTTTTTAACCTACAAACCTAGTGTGTGTGTATATAGTACATCCGGTTGTACCCAATAATTAAGCCCGAACATTCTCATTTGTCTTTCGCGTTTCTATAGCCCTGATTTCACAACCCGGGTGTCGAAATATTGGAATAATAATATTGCTCCTTTAATTATGGAATACATGATAGAGTATATATAGGAGAGATTCCTAACACAACTAGGAATAGAGAATGGAAACTAACTAACATACAACATCTACTACAAATAGGATTAGGAAGGTGACTAATAATGAAACACTACCATAACCAATACTACCAGAAGTAATATTAGTTTTATTGTCTAACATCCCCCCTCAAGCTGAACTCTGGCTGAAGCAAGAGAAAGCTTGGACACTAGCTGGAAACTGGAAACTTTGAGAAGAGAGAAGTTTGACATGCGCCGGTGGCTGCTCACGTCGTTGGAGAAGAGACAAGTCTGACGTGCGTCGGTGGCTGCTGACGTCGTTGGAGAAGAGAGAAGTATGACGTGCACTGGTAGCTGCTAACGTCGTTGGAGAAGAGAGAAATTGACATGCGTTGGTAGCTGCTGACGTCGATGAAGAAGAAAGAAGATTGACGTGGGTTGGTAGCTGTTAGCGTCGAAGAAGAGGAGAGAAGGTTGACGTGCGCTTCTAGCTGCTGACGTCGAAGAAGAATAGAGAAGGCTACTGGAGGTGCCTGTTTGACTGAAGATCCTTGACATTCTTTGTCTTTTTTCTTGGATCCGGGCAATGCCCTATTTCTTTCTTGAAGGGTTGTAGATGTATTCTTTCCTCTTTCACTACTTCCTCTCTTGGCTTTGCTTTTGTGTTGTTTTTTTGGAATATTTTGGGTAACAAAAGAAAAAGAGAAGAAAGATTGATGATTAGAATGAGTGATTTGAGAGAAAAAAAAGTGGATTAAGAATTGGTGAAGGAAAAAAGATTTGGGGTTTGAGATTTTGATATGGTGAATTGGAGAGCAACTATCATTTTTTTTCCTTTTTTGAGAAGATAGGATTAGTTGAGAGAGTTTGTGAGGAGTTGAGTTTTTTTTTTGAAGAACCATGGAGATGACAAGAGAGAAGTTCTGCCTTTGATGGTTTTTTTGTATGATTTCAACAAGGTTGTTTTCCTTTTTTTCGTTTGAATGGAGACGTTGATTTGGGGATAAAAGAAGGAAAAGAAAATAGAGGTGAATAGGGTGGAGCCGCCGTCGCCGGAATTACCGGCGGCGGCGGTGGGAGCAAAGAACTCTTTTAGGTCACCAAGAGCGGTGGCTCCGATACCATGTCGAAATATTGGAATAATAATATTGCTCCTTTAATTATGGAATACATGATAGAGTATATATAGGAGAGATTCCTAACACAACTAGGAATAGAGAATGGAAACTAACTAACATACAACATCTACTACAAATAGGATTAGGAAGGTGACTAATAATGAAACACTACCATAACCAATACTACTAGAAGTAATATTAGTTTTATTGTCTAACACCGGGTCTTTCCAATCATCCCCACTTTTGAAATTCAAATTCTTCACTAGAATCGATGCGTTTGCAGCTACGCACAACATCACTGCGGAAGAAATGAATTAACATGCAGAACGAAGATGCAGAAGCTTCTGCTTCATTGAGATACGAGATTTTTCCTTCTATTAGTGTCTAATTTCCTGTCTGAATTCCAAATTTATCAGCAATCTAAACCTCAAATCTTATTTGGAAAGATCTCAAACCCTAAATGGAATATTTTTAAACTTGAATTGTGCTCAGCTCCAAAGTACAAAGTACTCATACACAATTTGTGTAACAAAGAAAAAAACCAACTTTCTTTGTTTTGGTTATCCTTTGTATAGATTTTGATTTGTCATAGTTTAAATTTACATAGAAATGTAAGATAGCCATTTCATATGCGCTAATACTCATTCTCTTATAGAATGGTACTCGTTTGTATTCTGAACAGTGGTTATGTTCATTCTCGTACGTGCAATAGAAAACGTCGTGTAGCATGTTCATTCAAGTAACACATTGAATTATGTTCATTCTAGTATGTGCCATAAATCATTGTCATGTATAATGGTACTCATTTATATAGGTGCAAGTTATGACTCGAATAGTAAAGTTCATTCATATAGGGATTGTACTATAATCATTGTCCTGTTTGCTAGTACATATTATGATATATACTGGTGCTCATTTATACTCTAAGCATGGAGAAGTTGATACTCAAATTAATTCATATTTATAGTGAAGAGAGGTGCTAGAGTCACAAACACCTTGATCACAAAATACACAACCTTGCCATTTGTGTATTTAAATGCTTACTTTTTAATTATTTAATATTATTTAATTCACTTAGTGAGGTACACAAATAGTAAGGTTGTGTATTTTGTGATAAAAAATTTGTGACGTTAGCATTTCTCTTACAGTGAATAAGAATATGATTATTATCATGACTCCTGGTATTCTTGGTATTCTCATGCAAACACTCATTCTCATATATAATGATTCTCATTTATGAAAAGTAAGATAGTGAATGCACTCATCTTGGAAAAATAAAAAAGGAGCAAGAACACGTGCAAATGTATCGATGACCCCTTCCCAACTCCCAAGATTATTCCATCATCACAAAGACGTGCTCAATAGAGCAACGAGACTAACAAGTTAAAATATACTCCCTTCCCTCCGTCCCATGAAACATTTCTCCTTTCTTTTTTTATCCGTCCCACAAAACAGTTCTCATTTCTATTAAAAAGTCACTTTTACCCCTTACTTTTTCATACCCTAACTATCACATCATACCTTTTTACTAATAATCTATCCATCAAATCATACTTTTACCCATCACATTAAAGGACATTTTTGGAAATTCAATACCAAAATACACTCCCTTAAATCCCTCCTAAAAAGCAAATGTCCCATGTTTCACGGGACGGAGGGAGTAGCATAGTTGTACACAACTTTGGAACGATTTGGTAATAGCGTTAGAAATTGACGTTAACATTTTGAATAAAACTTCAACGGTGCATATTAATTTGAAAATGCTAACGCTAAACAATACCCAGTGGCGGACCCAAGATTTTAAGGGAGTGGGTTCACATTTTGTGCACAAAAAAATGTTGATATTTGTATAACAATAAATTTAAAACCTTAAAGGTAAAAAAAGTATCAATAAATAGTATTCTGAGATTAATATTGTAAATTATATGCAATATTTTTGAAATACTGTATAAAAAGTATCAATAATACGCTCATTGTTTTAACCAAAAAAAATTAAAGAACTAAAGTAGTAATTCTAGACATTTCTTCAAATACTAAGTATATCTTAGGAATCTTTTTAAAACAATTAAACTTTTTCATACATTTCAAAAAAAATTGAACATTTTTTAATTAAGTTTCAGTTTTCCAAATCTAGAAGAATTAAAACATAAAATTCTACACAACTATAGGATGTGTCCTCTCTTCCATTTTCAAAAAATAACACCTAATCACATATAAATATACTCTCCTTGGATGCTCTTAGTCTACATATAATATCTAATTATATACTACTACTAATAAAAAAAATTTTTTGGAGTGGGTGCAAGTGACCCCACTGCAGCCACCCTAGGTCCGCCCCTGACAATACCCATAAATATTTTTTTTCAAAACACTAAAGTTAATCTCTAACAAGTTCTTTAGATACCAAAACTTTGCATGCATAGTTTGCACTGACACCGAAAAAATTCTTAATGACATTTTATATCATTATCAACCGGGCGCTAAACTAGGTGATGGCCGGCTGACCTGCTACAAACTTGGACCCCAAGATATAGAATATCTGATATATCCTCAAATTTCCCATTAATTTGATTTTCATCCCCACCGATAATGTTCTTAAATTATTCTCTCCCTTAAATATGTGGCCGCACTTCAAATCCTTCCCAGCACCATCTATAACTGATTCCTAGATAATTGCCATTTTCAATTTATTTTTTTTCCCCTTTCATACCCCCTCCCCTGCAAGAGAAAAAGAAAAGAAAGAAAAATCAAAAGCCCAGAAATGGAATATTACGGGAGGAGAGGAGGAGTAGAGGGGAAGGAGAAGAAGGAGTGGTCGGCGCCGCCGAGAAGGGGGCAGATCAAGCTCGGGATAATAAAGTCACTGGTGAAATCAGCTTCTGAATTCATCGCCGTCGTGAGCTCGAAGAAGAAGAAGAAGCAGGGAGCGGTTTCCGGCGGTGGTTCCAGCAGCCAGACTTCTCTGGCGGGCTTCACGCCGATTCTAACCCCGAGCGGATATGATTCCGGCATTGATTCTGATCCTGACTCAGCTTTAACCACAAAGTTATGATCCACGAGAATATGTTATACATGTAGATAAGGTTTTTTACTTCTTTTTTTTTTAAAGATCAAAGTGAATTTTGAATTTTCTTCAAAAAAAAAAATGAATTTTGAAATTTGAGTTAGTGGTCTCTATGTGTTTAATTAAGCATTAATTAGTTTTTGAATAAAGCTACTTAGTACACTAGTTGCTATCACCAAGGTTCAACTGACATTGTATCTCAATGTCATGGGATGATCCAGGGGCGATCCGGTGTCTCGTTCGTAAAATTGACGGTTTTTACCCCTAACCTTTCCGGTAAACCCCCACCCCGGCCCCGACCCGAACACTCCCTCAAATTATGTGTAAGGACCATTTATGGAAATAAAAATTTTTGTAAGGATAACTTAAATAAAAAATATTTTACCTGGACTAATAACAAAACTGGCCTAGTTTACATGGACTAAGAACATATTTAATCCAAAATTTAAATAAATCTCAGCAAATGATTCGGTATCATTGTGATCCAATATGGTATCTTCCTAGTTCACCTTTTTTTTGGAAAATGATATTTGTACGCCAAAAATTGTACCTCATTGGCCCACTCTCTATTCCAAAGGCATGCATTAGCATTTTGTGCTAGTCTAATACTGTACTAGTTTGATATTTTACAATGACACAAAGTATTAATGTAATTTTTTTATTCAACTAACATTTTATGCTAGTGTAAATCGATAAAATACCGATACATCTTTTTAGGTATAATTTAGAGTACACTTCTTGATGTATTCCTAACATGATTGTTTTTTTTTTTGAATAATGCTAGGGGTACACCAAAAAGTATACCCCAAATGTACACCACCCTCTTTTCTTCCACACATTTTTATTTGATTTTTATTTACTTAATTTTTTTGAATTTTTGTGCCTTTAGTGGATAAGGAAGGGGTGAGGGGTATTTGGGTTATTTCACACCAAAGTGGTACAAGTACGTGGAAGGCTAGAAACTAGGAAGATTCTCATTCAATACCTTACTCCTTTGGTCCTTCCATTCCATAGAGTTCTTTACATTACTCTTTTTTAGACGTTTAAAAATATTATTTACTTTTTATTCATATTTTAGTAATTAATACATGACTATCAACAATTATCTCTACTTTAAATAAATTTTAACTATATTTTTCAATTATTTTTATATATTATGTAAAATAAAATCAAAATGTCAACAATTTTATGAACATGGCGAATACTCCGTATAATAATACTCCGTACTCAATTCAGCTCCTCCACCTAAAGATGGACCCAATTCCTCCGTACTCATCAACGAAATCTGTCCATCCATTTTCTATGTGGGCTTACATAAATATCTTCATCACACATAATACTCCTTCCATCTTAAATTATTTGTTCTAAATTCTAATTACTGTTTTGAACTTTTGAAAAGTTTTTGCTTATCTATGAATTTTCATTAATTAATCATTTTATAATATAAATTAAAGACATCACTATCTTTTGTAGAACTTTTGATATAATTTTTAAAAACAGAATAATATATAAGTTATACTTGCACTTTTTACTTCTATAAATTTTGTAAAATAAAATAATTTTAAAATAGATAAAGTTTTGATCATTATTCAAAAGATGACAAATAATTTGACATAGAGCTTGTTTGAGAATAGCGTTAGTGTTTTCAAAACACTATCTACGGGGCAGTTTTTAGCTTTAGCATTTTTCAAAGTAATTTGCACCGTTAAAATTTTATCCAAAACGGTATCGTTAATCTTTAGCGTCATTTCCAAACAGACCCATAGAGAGAGAGAGTAGTGTACGTTCAATGAGATTAGTACTCCGTATATACTTACTTAGAAAGTCTTTCCGTCTGGTTCATTTTTTGAATTAAATGTTTAATCAACAATATTTCATAACATAAAATAAAAAAATATAAAAAAATACAATAATATTTTAAAAGTTTTTCTCATACAAAAATTATGGCAATTTTTATATTTTAATTGAGCATGGGGTATTTTTTTTTATATAGTCAAGCTATCTAAAAATAAACAATTAATCAAACATTTGGCAACAAAGCCAAACAAACACCAAAAAATTGGAGGGAGTATGTAACTTTTTAGGGTAATGCTATTTGTACCCTACAATTTGTACCTCATTTTGTACACCGCAGGGTTGTGTAATACTAATTTTTGTTAATGCATCATTACTTTGTGTCAGTGTAAATTTTTGTTAACGACCAACACTTTATGTTAGTGTAAACCATCAAAATGTTGGTGCATATTTTTAGTGTACAAATAGATTACATGTAGCATGCTCCAACTTTTAAATATGTATTCAATCAATTTACAATATGTACTATATGCCCCCCCTCTCACACACACACACCACATAGTTAAAATTTACATATTACAATATGTATACACTCAAATTAATATATTGGAATTAAACATTATCGTTAAATAATTTTTTCATAACTTTTAGGAAAAATCATTCAGAATACTTCTAAAATTACCCGATGTTTCAAAAATAATATCACCTTTCATTGTGATGCATAATAATCTCAACCTTAATGAAATTTGCAAGTTTTGGGTCGTCGTTAAGTGGCTAATGGCAGGTTTACGAGAACGGCCTGTTTTGCGCAACAAAATGAAAGTTGGGATAATATTTTATGAATTTTTGTTTTTTAATTTTTTTTGAAAATCTAATTTTTAAAATTACTTTCTACATCCATCATTTGTTTTTCTTTTTTATAGATCAGTCTTACTTTTGAATAAATAAAAATAATAGATATAAAAAATTACAAAAATGAGAAAAATAACTAAAACAATACAAAACTAATGAAATAAATAAGGTAATCAATAGAAACTCACTTGAAACTGGTAAGAAATAAAATATAATATACGGAGTGGTGGGTTTTAATATTTTATGCACTATACAAAGTATTAATGTACCACATCTTCTTTTTTTTGGGAAAAAGCATGTAGAATAATTCCAATTTTACCGACCGGCCTATTTTTTTTTAAAAATAAGTAGCACATTAAGACTCTGTATAGTGCGTAAAATCTTAAAACCCACTACTCCATATATATTTATTGTTATGGATGGTAGAGTAGGATATTTAGTTATATATTTATTAGTTATTAATTAATTAGTAGTAGTATTTAGTATTATTATTATTATATTGTAATATAGGTTTTATTAGGTGAGCGGAATTATAAGCTCCTTCGAGGATTTCTTTTCGGTTCTTTACCTCGATGCATTTGTTGAACCGACATGCTAGAAATTAGATGGGCTAGGGTTTTCATTGATTCCTTATAAATAGATATGTATGTAATCTCTTTAGAATAATCAATCAATAAACAAATCAAAACCCTAATCCC
This sequence comes from Cuscuta campestris, assembly GCA_900332095.2. Lineage (NCBI taxonomy): Eukaryota > Viridiplantae > Streptophyta > Magnoliopsida > Solanales > Convolvulaceae > Cuscuta > Cuscuta campestris. The sequence goes on along the minus strand of OOIL02004368.1, from coordinate 1,024,591 downwards.
TTCTCCTCTCTCAGTTCGCCGATTCTCTTCGTCTCAATTCTTCTTCTTCTTCCTCGTCCCATATTTTCAAGAGCTTGAAGACGTTCTAAGTCTTCCCTATCCTATATGAGTTCGTATCATTTATATTATTTCTTACGAGTTTCAGTTTAATTTGTGTTGATTGCCTTATTTATTTCATTAATTTTTTCTGGTTTTAGTTATTTTTCTCATTTTTTATATTATTTTTCCTAAGGTAAGACTAATCTTTAAAAAATAAAAAGAAATGGATGTAGAAAGTAATTTTTAAAATTCAAATGAAAATTTCAAAAAAATAAATTGCAACAACCCAATAGAGTCTCACAAAAGCAGGGTCTAGGAAGAGTGTGTGTACGCAGACCTTACCCCCCTAAAAGTAGAAAGGCAGTTTCAAAAAAATTTAAAACTACAAGAATTCATCAAAAATAATTCGAACCTTCATTTTGTTGCGTAAAACATGTATTTCTGTTAATCTGTCATTAGCAACTTAATGGCGACCCAAAACTCGTAAATTTCAGTAAAATTGAGATTATTATGTATCACAGTGAAAGATGAGATTATTTTTGAAAAATCAAATAAAGTTGATATTATTTTTGATAATTTTTCCTAACTTTTAAATTAAACATTGAATAAATTGTCCAATCAAGGCCAAAAGTACTCAATACGTAATACTCCCTTCATCCCATAATTTTCTTTTTCTTTGTTTTTTCACGATCTCCAATATATTACTTTGTCCATTAGTATCTTTACTCATATACAATTTTATATTGTAAAAGTATGATATTTTAAAACTTTATTTCAAAATGAATCTATTAATTTTAAATTAATATCACGAAATTTTTTTCATATTTTACCATTAAATTTAAAAAACTTTGACCAATGAAACGAAGTGGAAGATAATTCTGAGACAAATGATCTACCCCAATGATATCAAACTTCAAAGTTAAAATTAACTTAGGGAGTGCAATTGAATAAGGTGGGGTGTACGTTCGAGTTGGGGTAGGTGAGAGGTTTACCGAGATGGGTTAGGGGGTAGGAACCGTTAATTTTACGAACAGGGTACTGGAGCACCCGGGTCACCAATATGAACTGGCCCCATCAAACTATTGGAAGTGTGAAAATTAGAGGCCGAAGTTTCTAAATTAATTGCATTTTTAGTCCCTCTCTTGACCTTATAAATTTGTGCCGTCTCCCTCTCACTCGGCCACTCACACTACTCCGCTGAACCGGACCGGAGCAAATCTAGGAAGAAGAAAGCAGAGAAATGGAAGAAGTCATGTTGAGGAGATCGAACCGGACGATCCCAGGAAGAAGGGGCCAAATCAAGGCCCGGATTCTCCGGAAGTTCGTTAGATCGGCTTGTGAGTTGGTCCCATTTCCCGGCCGTTCGAAGAAGAAGGCGACCGCTTGATCCGGTTCACTTAGCCCGGTTTCTTGTGCGACCCCCACCCGGGCCTCCAGCGGTTTCGATTCTGCAAATGATTCAGATTGTTCCTAGCTTTGTGTTCATCTAGATTAGAGAATGGAAGTTGTTTTCCTTTCTCTTTTTTTTTTGTTGATGTTTTTTAAGTTTTGCTTTTTGATGGGTATTTCTGGAATTTGGTGAGGAAATCCTCCCACGTGGATGAGTCTCATCCCATGGATCCATTCAGAAGCGGTCAGACGATTATTTAATAGGAGATAAATTGAGTGATAATCATCGGTGTTCGGTAAAGGTAAAGTCTATACGACTATACCTGATACTTGAAGATGTCTGATGCTTAGTATACTTGTTGTATGAAATCAAACTCGAGTTTATTTTATTTGGCACAACTGGCTTAACATGCTTAGTGTAGTACTTTGAATGACCCTATTTGTGATCTAGTTTTCAATTAAGGTTCTTATTTTAAATTAGGATAATGTTATTTGTACCCCAAGGATTTGTACTTCATTTTGTACACTGCAGGGATGTACCAATATTTTGTGTTGGTGTAATGCTAATTTTTGTTAACGCACCAACACTTTGTGTCAGTGTGAACCATCCAAATGTTGGTGCATGTCTTTAGTGTACAAATATGGTATAAATTTTGGGGTACATATTTCTTCCGTTCTCAAAAATACTTTTTCTTTCATTCTTTCACTTCTAACAAAACACTTTCATTTTTTAATAAAAAACTACTTTTACCCTTACTTTTCTATATTCTACCTATCAAATCATACTTTTTCTATAATACTCCGTAAATTCTAACACATCTTACTTTTAGTCATCACTTCAATTGCAAAATTGAAAATCAGCTACAATTTAATACTTTTTTTTACACTTGATCAAACTAGGATTGAGAACCGATGGAGTAGTATTTTTTTAATAAGATACATTAATTTTGAAAAAAATAAATCATTATACAATTCCTTCATAACGTTAAAATTATCGTCAAAGAGATTCATATATTCTCTTACCTAGGATTGGACTTAGGGGCTGTTTGTTTCAGCCTCTTAATGGTTCAGATGTCTGAATGATTCAGCACTTAATGGTTCAGACTGTTTGTTTCAGCTTCTTAATGGTTCAGATGTCTGAATGGTTAAGAGATTTGCCTCTGAATGGTTAAGTATTATACAGAGTCTGAATGGTTAAGAGCTGTTATCTGAATTGATCAGACATTTGCCTCTGAATAGTTAAGCAATATACTAGCTCTTAATGGTTCAGACCTCTTACTGGTTCAGCACTTAATGATTCAGACCTCTTACTGGTTCAGCACTTACCCATTCAGAAGTTGCCAAACAGCCCCTTAATATGTATGGATTCCTGTATGGTATTGAGATTCTGGGTCTTCACTGTAAATGGCAATTAAAATAGAATTAAGCTATGTGTACCCTAACATTTATACTCTAATTTGTACCCCGCAGGTTTGCACTAACATTTTGTATTGGTGTAAAACTAATTTTTGTTAACGCACCAACATTTGTGTATGTGTAAATATTTGTTAACGTACCAACACTTGTGTCAGTGTAAAGTATCAAAATTTTGTGCAAAACTGTGGTGTACAAGTGAGGTACATTTTTTGGTGTAAGTGTAGCATGGTCCATTAAAATATAGTATGTTATCCATAGAAAACTTGCCCCACATTTTATTTCAATAATTCTAAGGGTAAATTTTAGCGGTGGTATTTGAACTTTGGTTATTTTTTTGATTAAGTATTTAAACTTAATTTTCTATTAAGAAAATAGATAAACTTTCCAAATCTTTTTTTCTCGTTTTGACTTTTGTGGTAAACATTTTTTAACTTGACAAATTAAAAAAATACAATGAATTACGATCTTTGGTATCTGAACTTCAAACCTTTAACAAAAGTATCTAAATTTTTACCATCTTTTCACTAAAAGTCCATTTACCCATTACCAAGTGACCTGCAAGTCACTTTGGGCAAAATTATAAAATCTAAATTTTTATTTTTTCACATTCATCCTCATTTCTTCTTTTTCTTCTCCTTACACTCTCATAACTTACATTCTTTTCTTTTTCAACTTCCTCCCCTTTTTTTTCCGTTTTTCTTTTATTTTTTGTCATTTTCTTTATTTTCTTTTTTCTTATTCGCTATTTTCCCCGTATTTTCTTTTGCTTCTTTTTTCTTTTGATCCTTTTTAAATTCTTATTTATTTTTTTAAATAAATTTTTCACTTTTTATCATTTCTTTCCTTTTTATTTTAATTTTCTTTATTATGTCATCTTTTTTATTTTTTCCTTTTTAAAAATGTTTCCCCTGTTTTACTTTTCTCTGTTTGTTTTCGTTTTCTATTTTTTTCTTTAGTTCCTTTTTGAAATATTTATTTATTATTTATTCCTTTTCTTCCTTTTCTCATTTCTTACTTTTTTTTCTTTGTTTTGTTTTGTTTTTTGTTTTTCTTTCATTTTTCCTTTATTTATCGGTTTCGTTATTTTCTCTTTTCTCTTTTATATTTTCTATTAATAACTTTTTTATTTTATATTTAATAAAATAAAATAAACAAAAAAATCAAACCATATGTCTTAATTTTTTGTTTGTTTTATTTAATTTTTTTGTTTGTTAATGTTTTTTGTCTATTTATTAAGCTTTATTGTAAAAAATTAAACAAAACAAGTGAATAAAATAAGCCCTAAATGAATAAATAAAAATGAAAAAAAAAGACAAGAGAAAATTTTTTCGATCTCATTTTTTTTTTGTTGAACTTTTTTATTATTTTGTATCTTTTTTCTTGATATTTGAATATTATCAATTTGTTTGGCTCTGTGTTATTTTGTGAGCTTTTTGTAAGTTTTTTTTATATATTTTGTGTAAAGAACCATCTTTTTTGGTTTGCTTTGCTTTTTTATTTTGTATATTTTTTGTTTGCTTTCAATTTTTTTGTTGGTTATTTTTATATAATTATTTTTTCATAAAAATGAAGTAAGAGTTTCTAAAAGACATTTGTTTGTTTTTTAAACTTTCTCTTGTTACATTTTTTCATTTTTATGTATTTATTTAGGGCCTATGTTATTCACTTGTTTTATTTAATTGTTTACAATAAAGATTAAACACAGACAAAAAAAGTTGACAAAAAAAATTAAAAAAATTAATACGTACGGTTTGATTTTTTTGTTTAATTAAGTTGATTAAATAGAACACAGTTTACGAAAAGATAAATAATAAAGATAAAGGAAAAAATAATGAAACGGATAAATAAAGAAAAAAAGAAAGAAAAACAAAAAGGAAACAAAATAGAGAAAAAAAGTAAGAAATGAGAAAAGACATAAAAGGAATAAATAATAAATAAATATTTCAAAATGGAACTAAAGAAAAACATAGCAAATGGAAACAAATACAGAAAATTAAAAAAGTGAAAAAAAATTTACAAAGGAAAAAATAAAAAAAGAGGACATGATGAATAAAATTAAAGTAAAAAAGGAAAGAAATGATAAAAAGTGAAAATGAATTTAAAAAATAAAGATTTAAAAAAGGATCAAAAGGAAAAGAAAAGATGGAAGGAATAGCGAATAAGAAAAAAAAGAAAAGAAAGAAAAAACAAAACATAAAAGAAAAGATGGAAAAAGAAAGGAGAGAAAGAAAGGGAAGTGAGTTGAAAAAGAAATAAAATATAATTTATGGGAGTGTAAGAAGAAGAGAAGGAAGAAATGTGGATCAATGTGAAAAACTACAAATTTGGATTTTGCAATTTGGCCCAAAGTGACCTGCTGGTCACCTGGTAATAGGCAAATGGACTTTTAGTGAAAAGATGGTAAAAGTTCAGGTACACTTATGAAGGAATGAAAGATTTTAAAATTCAGGTGCTGAGTCAAAATTTTCGTAAAAGTTTAGATCCTATTCTTGAAATTTACCCGTCGAATTGTTACAACAACTCAAATACCCTTTAACGTAACCACAAATAATACATACTTTTGCTTCTTAACCGCGCATATAGCCCAATCACCCCAAAAGGGCAACTAGAGGAGATCCCCATCCTCATCAATATGGAAAGAAGGCATGTTTTTCATAGAAAGGAGAGACCATTAAGGCAAAGCACAAGAATCCATAATCTATGCTACTTTAAGGCAAAACACAAGAATCCATGACCTATTCTATGAGTCTATAGGTCACGCTTAGAAAACCGAACAGTGGTCTGCTCGTTGTCGGGTGAGTGGTATCATAGATGAGATATTCCCAAATGGTTTGAGATCCCGTACGTACGTTTTAAACTGAGTCACTGAACATAAGCATCCTCAAGACCCAACTAATTTAGTCACATGTAGTCTATCTTAGAGTTATTCTAGATAGTATTAATTGTTATAGTCACAATTTAATTGGGATATTTATTATTTAATCAAGGTTCAATCGACATAATCAATAATAATCATCATCATAATATTTAAATGACAGGTAGCGGCCTAGCATCGAGTGTTAATACTCTAGCTTACCGTCATGCATCAACTAAGATATTAGAATTGATCAAAATATCATATTTAACTTGAAAATGATAGTATTACTTATTTATAGTTGAAAAATAACAAAATAGGATTTACAGCTTTAAATTTCAGATTTGTCAGTGTTGAATAGCCCGTGACGGTCGACCGTTACTACCACCGTACTACTGGTTGTGCGATGGTCGACTGCTACCATGCAACAGTCGATTGTTACTTGTAACACTGTACTAGTTATGAGATGATAGACCATACCGTGGAACGGTCGGCCGAGTTCTGTGACTAGTTTAAAAATTTGCACAGTACTTTGTCTTCAACCTCGTTCAAACTTCCAAGATATCATTTTAAGCTATCAAACTCTAATTTAACTATATAAAAATGTTCTCTAACATGTATAGATCATTTTTAAACCATTAATTCAAAGCTTTACAAACAATTTGAAGATTTGTGATTCTTAGTTCATCAAAAACATATTTTGAGCTTTTCTAACACATAACTCAACCAAATGACTGTTTATGACTATAAAAATAATTTATATGAACATTCTAATTATTAGAGATATATATAGAGGCTCACGTCGAGCTTAAATGCCGAAAATAGAATTTTTACGGTGAAACTTCCAGCGACCACCATGGCTATATCTTCGGCAATTTTGACGGCAGCGAACTACTGTGGCCTGCTCTCCACACTCACAGCTAACTCTTATAACAAGAATGAAGGAAAATGGTGAAGAAATGAAGGAGAGTTGGAGCTCCCTATATAGGTGAAGATGGAGGTTGAAGCCAAGTTATCTTGTATCAATTGGTGATCGACGAATCATCTAGCTGCTAGTGCGATTTTCTCCAATTTTATACATCTCTCCCTGATTGTGACTAAAATGGTCCAAATTAGGGTACACTTTTTTGACCAACTTTCTCCGAATTGAAATCTGATTGCACCGTTGCGGTCAGATAGTCAAACTCTACACAACATTTTCAAATTTAATTGACAAGCTGTATAAATCACTTATTTTTTGGTCCATCTCAGTAATTAATTAACTAATTCTGATATACCTATTTTTGTGGCGTTACATTGCTGTCCCCTTAAAATAATTTCGTCATCGAAATTACCTGGATTATTGGTTGTTGAGGAGATTGAGTATTGAGTTCTCATTGATTCTTCAGTTTCCTAAGTTTTTTCTTCAAAGAAATAATGGGGTCAAATTGAAGAGTTTAATACATAATTGTAATTTGACCTAAGTGACTTGATGGTTACCTGGAAATTAGCTTCAGGTACCATTCGTGAAAGAATTTAAAAGTTTAGATATTTTTAAGATAGAAAATAAAGTTTGTGTACCAAAACGAATAAATGTTGAAAATTCAAATACCATTCGTGAATTTTAACCCAAAAAAAGAAATACCCCAAACGAAAATATTTCCCAGCATTGAAAGCCACTTTTAAAGCGTTGTTTGGCTATTGACATATATCCCATACTTTCCCTTCCTCCCCCTTTGCACTGCACTCTAATCGTAAACAACAATATGCTACTTAAAATTAGACGGAGTGAGTACTTTGTATTAATCTCACTTTAAAAAAAAGGTCGGACATGCTGGTCCTAACGAGAGCTAACTTTGATTCCTGTATTTTTCATATAAAAATAAGGTGTGACCCAACCTATTCATATACTCTCTATGATTCTAGTTACTATTTACATGTCAAACTGATTCTATTCTTTATACATTTTTATCGATCATTTGATAAAATAAAATAATTTTGTCTTCATTTATTTTGCAAAACTTTTAATATATTTTTTATTTTAAAAATCTACATTGATTTTTATTTATATTAATTTAAAATAATTTTAATCAAATATTATAAATTGAACATGAAATTTATTTCAAAAAGAAGATAGTATTACCTAAATCTATCTTTTTTTAAAGACAAACTAGACCGGCGGGACGAGACCAACGTTGTGGTTGTTTCTCTATGCTTATAAGTTGGTCAAAAATGCTTATAAGTCATTTCTAACTTATAAGCCAGCAGATGATGTATTTCTTTGAGTTTATAAGTTTAATTATAAACTGCTTATAAGCCAGTAAAATAAGTAAGAGGCTGTTTGTTTCAGCCTCTTAATGATTCAGATGTTTGAATGGTTCAGACTTCAGACTGTTTGTTTCAGCCTCTTAATGGTTCTGATGTCTGAATGGTTAAGAGAGATTTGCCTCTGAATGGTTAAGTATTATACAGAGTCTGAATGGTTAAGACCTCTTATCTGAATTGATCAGACATTTGCCTCTGAATAGTTAAGCAATATACTAGCTCTTAATGGTTCAGACCTCTTACTGGTTCAGCACTTAATGGTTCAGACCTCTTACTGGTTCAACACTTACCTATTCAGAAGTTGCCAAACAGTTCTTAAGTCTTACTTACTTATTTTTAAACAAGTTTTTTCGTATCTTCATTTTTACCGAATTACTTACAAAATTATTTCTCATCTATTATGAATTTCCTTAAATGACTTATATATCATTTAAGTCATTTAATCTAGATGAAAGAAATTTTAATTTATAAACAATTTATAAATTAAAAATGATTTATAAGCAATAAATCAAAAAAAATTAGGAGAGCTCACATTCATTTGATGGGTACAAGTTGCAAAAGAGAACAATTCGAATTTCAAACCTCAAAAAGAGGGGAATCCCCAAATCGATAAAATTTCCCTGCACTCAAAGCCACTCTTAAAGCCTTGTTTGGCTACCGGCATAAATCCCATTCTTTCCGTTCCTCCCCCCTTTGCACTGCACTCTACTAATTTACAGGAGTGGAGTGAAATGGGCGAAGAAAAGGAAATGGAAAACGAGGCCAATCCGATCCTTGACATCAATGGGGTTCCCATTCATGGCGGAAAATACACTCAGTATAACGTGCTTGGAAACCTCTTCGAAGTCCCCTCCAAGTATGTCCCTCCTATTCAACCCGTTGGCCGCGGAGCTTACGGCATGGTCTGGTACGATCTCTCGTTTCCGCCATAGCTTCTTATGTTTGTCTCTTTATTTTTTATTAATGGGTTTTCCGCAGTTCTTAAGTCTGTTAAAGTTCAGTTGGGATTAGGAATGAGTTTTGGGAAGTATGATATTAGATTTTTTGCTACGATGGGTTGAAATTGAGCGTTTAATTTGGATTGGGGATAAAATTAGGTTTGATTCTCTTTCAAAGATGGAGGCGTGGTTGTCTCAGGCTGAAGCTCCCAGCTTCATCTTGTTACTTTAGCATCTTCCGGCCTCCCCTGGGTTCGTAGAGGCAGTAGAGCTTATGTTTGGGGCTTGGGAAGATAAAGTTCTTAGTTTTATGATTATTTTTTTCCCTGCTAAACTGTGGTGTTGGGAATTTTCACCTTATAAAACTGTTGATTTTGGATTTCATTCTTTTTACTTGCTAGTTTTGTTTTGATTTCGTGCTACTTTTTTTTATGACATTGTATTGCAGTTGTGCTACAAATTCTGAAACAAAGGAAGAGGTTGCAATCAAGAAAATTGGAAAAGCATTTGATAATAGAATTGATGCCAAAAGGACTCTCCGAGAGATCAAACTTCTTTGCCACATGGATCATGAGAATGTAAACTTTTTATTATTTGCATACTAAAATCAGTTTGTTCATCTTTCTTGTTTTGCTGTTGCAATTTTGGTTACAATAATGGATCTCTATTGAATCCGATCTTTAGCATATCTGTTCTACAGGTAATCAAAATTAAAGATATAATACGGCCACCAGATAGAGAGAAGTTTGATGATGTTTATATTGTCTATGAGTTAATGGATACTGATTTGCACCAGATAATACGCTCTCCCCAGCCACTCACGGAAGATCATTGTCAAGTATGTTTTGTGTGCATATTGTTAGCATATTGTGATTCCATATTGTGTCTGCATTGCACATTGACCGTTCACAAATGTTTGTTTATTATAGTAACTTGTTTTGGTGTTTCAGTTTTTATGAGATATAAGGGTTAAGTGAGGCACTTGTCTTTTTCATACATAGGTATATTTCATAAGATAGACATGGCTCTTTATTTCTCTCTTCAGTGCCACAATCAGAAGAAACCATCAGTTAGGATAACCCGGAAAATATTAGGGGAGAAACAGAGAAGCAGTAGAGGAAAATTGGAAGGAAATTCTGGGGGAAAAAAAATGTGCTCAAACGCAATACATTCGTAATTGATATTTGTTTAAACTCATTTAATTTATGTATTTGTATTATACAAAGAGTTAAGGAATCTACTGTCTACATAAGAAACAGATTTAATCAAATTTGAATTTCCTTTGCATTTTCTAAGGTAAAACCTAACATAAGAAAATCACTCACTTTTTTTTGTTTTCAGTATTTTCTGTACCAGTTATTGAGGGGGCTTAAGTACATTCACTCTGCCAATGTTCTGCACCGGGACCTCAAACCCAGCAACTTGCTGCTCGATGCAAACTGTGATCTTAAAATATGTGATTTTGGGCTTGCTAGAACCACATCAGAGGCAGATTTTATGACAGAGTATGTTGTAACAAGGTGGTATAGGGCTCCTGAGTTGTTACTCAACTGCTCAGAGTACACTGCAGCAATTGATATATGGGCAGTGGGGTGCATTTTGATGGAAATTATTAAAAGAGAACCTCTCTTTCCTGGCAGAGACTATGTTCAGCAATTGTCCCTTATCACTGAGGTATGTATGCATGTATTATGAGGCGTTGCTAAGCAACAAAAACATTACCCCAGTGCCTCAAATGCTCCCAGTGCATTGCGTGGTAAGGGTGGTCGGATATATGCAGCCTGACCCCTATGTTTAAAGCATAGAGCGGTTGTTTTCAAATGTCATGATTAGCGTTGAAAATTGCATTGAGTATTTGGTACTTCGTACATCACTATTGAAAGAATTGCATACAGTTTAAAGAGTCATTTTGCTTTATTCCATCATACCCAAAGCCAAAAAATAGTGAATCTTTGGCACCATCGGAGATGATGGAAATAGTGACTCGTTGCTAAGCATGCTTGATAAATAATTATGGATGTGTGACATTCTTGAGAGTGCGTTTGGGAGTAGGATGACTTATTTTCTAGTAGCAAGTGATTTTTTGGGGGGAAAAAACTACTTTTACTTTTAAAAAGAGTTTCTGGAAAACAAGAAAAAAAAACATGATGCCTTTGACAGTAAAAAAAACATTTTTAGTCCTTATTTATGAATGCATCTGATCGGTCAGTTTGGCACTTTTTTCGAAAAAGCACTCAAGTGAAGTGCTCTTTTCATTAAAGCAGTTATACCATAAGCTGTCCCAAATTGGAAAATGACTTCTGCATGAATGTAGTACATTTTTGTTGAATTTTTGTTTTCCTTATGTGAAATACTAGCTATTAGGTACCCCAGAAGACTCAGATCTCGGGTTCCTTAGGAGTGACAATGCTCGGAAATATGTAAAACAGCTTCCTCCTGTTCCAAAACAATCATTTTCTCAGATGTTCCCGGATATGCCCCCCTTAGCCATTGATCTTGCAGAGCAGATGCTGGTGTTTGATCCTGCAAAACGTATAACTGGTATGGCTTCTGGTTACTTCTTGTACATGATGAATTGCATTAGGAACTTGGAAAAGGGTCGTGAAATGGGAAAAGGGGCATTTAAAATGGCTTGTTATGTTCGGTTCTATCTTGGAAAATGCGAATGAGACTCGAATAATGGAAACGTTTAAATTAAAATGAGCTCAAACAAAAATCTACCTTCCATTTTTTTTAATATTTTCTTTTCCTAGCATTTTCCGAATTCCAAATGGATCTAAAGGGTACATTTTAATTAATTATCCCACTTCTTTTGATCATGAAGTTGAGGATGCCATGAATCACCCATTTTTATCAAGTCTTCACAAAATCAACGAAGAGCCCACTTGCCCTTCTCCCTTTGTCTTTGACTTCGAACAAGCAACTCTAGACGAAGAAGACATAAAGGAGCTCATATGGAGGGAGGCCCTAAAGTTCAATCCAATCGACGAAGAGTTGAGAAGTTGAGATCTCATCCTTTTTTAGGCTTTGTTTTGTTTCATCACTGCTGGTAATGATTTTAGCTTCAGAAAGGCGAGCTGATTTGTAATGTTGTTGTGTTGAGATGTTTCGTATGATTTGAGTTGGGGTGGGGTGGGGGTGGGGGTGGGGTGGGATGTATTGTGAGTTGTATGCAAGGGTGTGTAACTGAGGGGTTGATGGATTCATGTTTTGCAGCCAAGAATCATATGATGGTTTTTAAAGAAAGGTTGTGGAGATTGTGTTCCAGTATTATGTATCTACGGGGGCACGGTGTAATACATTCCAGCGTACCATGATTACCTTTGGGCCGGCTCCTGTTTACTATTTCCTCCGTCCCAATTTAGATTTGTTTCGGTTTACGATGTTTGATTTAAAACTAAAAATTACTTTTTTAAAAACTAGAAGAAAAGATCTACAAGATTAGTAGTGACATGATTATATTATTTTATCAAATAACTAATGATATTTAGGAAAGAAAGTGAATGGAGTTTGACCATGTGAATAGTAAACATGTAATTTAATTTGGGAAGAAGTAAGTATATTTTACATTGATATTGATGAGCCATGTTTCCATCAAATAATAATAATAATAATAATAATAATAATAATAATAACAACAACAACAATTTAGTAACAACAACAACAACACTCCTAGGTACATATTAGAAAGGTTAGAAGAATACTAAAGTTAGATGAAGTTATAAAAATAGGAAGAACATTTAATAAGTAGAGAATGATTGAGGGAGTTTAAAAAAACTAGTTGGGAGAGATTGAAAAAAATTAAAACATGTTGAAATAAAAGTTAAAAAATAGAAATAATGCAAGTTAGATGAGTTTTGAAGGTACTAGACTCGAACCCGTGCGTTGCACGGCCAAATTAAAAACTAAATAATCAGTGAAAGTATTGTCGTTGGAATTCAATATGATTAAATTAACATAAGACTATAATATGAAATATTTCAGTGCAGGAAATATGAATGATATATATTGTGAAACTATTACATTATAAGTTTTGGAAAACTTCTTTATAAACTACATTGGCGGTTTGGTTCATCTTATTTGGGTCTTCATTGCATATCAAGATCTTTAAACCTCTGCGATTTGTGACACGTGAAAGCGCTACATAAAGCTGGCCATGGCTGAAAACTGACTTCTTCAATAAAAGCCCAACATGCAACAATGATTGCCCTTGACTTTTATTAATTGTCATTGCATATGAAATCATTACTGGGAATTGTTTCCTTTGAAACTTAAAAGGAATCCTGGTATCTGACGGTGTAAGCAACAACCGTGGGATAACAACTTCTTGTCCAATATTTTTCCCCGTAAGCACCGTAGCTTGAATAAGATGATTGCCCAGTCTAGTAACAATCAACCTGGTCCCATTGCACAAACCTGAAGATTGATCAATATTCCTCAGCAACATGATTGGTGTTCCAATCTTTAACTTCAACTCATGGTTTGGCACACCAGAAGCTCGTATGTTATTCAAAAACTNGCAATCCACTCAGCAAATTCTCTCATGCTGTCAAAGTTGCCATCGCGAGACATGTGTTGTAAGCGCATGTTAGTTGTCAAGCGTAAGACCGTGCAATATTTCCACAAATACGAAGAATTGATCGTAGCATTGACGATGTCTTGCCTTCTTCCTTTAGGTATGACGGGTAGAATTTGTCGAAAATCTCCCCCAAACACAATTGTCTTTCCTCCAAATGGAAGGGTCAAATTTGTTGGACAAACTACACTCATTAAATCACGTAGAGTTCGGTCCACGGCTTCAAAACAGTATTTATGGGTCATTGGAGCTTCGTCCCAAATTATAAGCTTGCTCATAACCAATAAGTCTGCAAGAGGTGTTTTTTGTTTAATGTTACATGTGGAATTTTCATGGGGATTAATAGGAATTCCAAAGCGCGAGTGAGCAGTTCTTCCCCCGGGTAACAATAAAGAGGCAATACCACTCGAAGCAACATTTAGCACAATATCTCCTCTTGAACGTATGCATGCAGACAACGTTTTCCAGACGAAAGTCTTGCCTGTACCACCATAGCCATAAACGAAAAAAATCTTCCCTTGAGCCGAATCGACGGATTCCATTATTGTTTCGTAAGCGTGTCGTTGTTCTTCATTCAACTGTCCCATCATCCTATGATGTTCATCTTTCAATGCATTCCGATCGTATTGTAATTCGTCAATAATTAATCTGTTGTGAGTCGTTGAAGCTGCGTCTAGATTGGGGAAAGGCATGTCAACAATATCTCGAAGACTCCTAGCTCGCATCCTAAGTAACATCTCTATCTCGATCAAGGCATAATTTTTTATTTGATCTTCGGTTAAGACTAAACCTGTGGATGAGATGAGTACAGTTAATCAAAGAGAGTGTATTTTAAAATACTAATAATATTAGTTGCATAATACCTTGATGACCAAGAAGACATATTTGACGATGTAGAATATCATCAGCCATGAATTCCCAACATTGTTCCCAGACATGTTTTGGCCTAGACATTGATTCGTTTGTTAATAGTGTTACAAATAAGAATCTCAGCTGTTTGGCTGAACACCAAGAACTTGCTTCCTTAAAAGCATCGATGTACTCTCTGTCATCGTCTAGTAAACCCATAGCATAGCATGCATCACGATAGGTGTTGTGAATTACACCATCGACAGTTCTCAAATCTTCGTAGGATGTCGGGCCTCGAACTATGTTTAGGAGAATTCTCATATAATAAGACTCACCAGAGCCTGGTGGGACGTATACAACACGTCCGATAGCAAAGCCTCTTAGTCGAGGTACATACTCTCTTTTAGGTTGCTTCCAAACAAATTTTTGCGGGAACTCGGCATATGTTAGCGTCTTTGCAAGAGGATATTTGTCATTTGCTTTCATCCAAGCAAGAAATTTACTCTCTTTTATGCTCTCTCGAGTGTAAACATCACTTGCATCATCATCATCTTCAAAGAAAATCCAATGTTCACCAGGAAGGTGAAAGCTTAAGCGTTCAACATTTGGACATTTATATTGTATTGGAAATCCAAATATTCGCCAAGTTGCCTCGCAAGGAGAGATATATCTGCA